>JAKKIK010000264.1:0-37758 GCA_024500135.1 Heterodera carotae
GACGTACATTGCCGCCGAATCGGAATGTATAATAGAGCCCCCCCTAACATATTCTTGCAATAATGGAAACAACGTCCGTTGAGTCCGGTCTTCAATAAAGCGAAGCACACCAATTCGTGTTTCTGTATCAAACATGCCGAACACCCATTTTTCATCGACCATTCTGCCGACATGATACTTGCGTTTACACATCAACGATTCGTCTGAAAGCATCAATGGGTGGGGCTCACTAAATAATTCGTACCAATCTGGATAATTGTATTCGGCCCGCCCAAAGTTATCGGGTTGGCAAGAAGCCATCTGCTACATATGCCTCGCAGTAAATTATTCCAATCTACTGCACAGTGCGTAGCAATGCCACACAATGACTGCTGACATGCTGATGAAATCCCATGATCCCATAGATATGTAAAAAGAACGAATTTTTGTGGTGCTAAATTGCTTTTCTCCAGAAACGATCCTAGAAGTTTTAATCTAAAACCCCTGTACCAAGGGTTATGGCTTGCTTTTACCCTTTCTAATTGCCATTGTCTTATTTTTGTGACTGGGGCATCGCCACATCTTGTCATCTCCTCCGCTGCGTCTTCTACGTCCCTTACTAATTTCCGTCATTTCCCTTTGGCATGCAACTAAAGGACAAGTTGGCGGGACTGATCGAATGACTCCCCTCTCTCGAAGAAAAGCAATAGCATTTTCACTGGAGTTAATGTGGCTAATAAGGTCCAAAAGATTCATTTGGTCCTCTAAAATAAATGAATAGAATCAAATGGGTAGGGTATAATAAGATATGGACCCAGTAAAATTTTTCACAGATCCCATAAACTAAGAAGATGCAGGTTTTGTGTAGTTAATTGACACGTCCTCTCTGTTTTTGTTTTTGATGAATAGCGGTAGCCAATATTATGGTTTCAACATCATTGTTTACGACTATCGTTCACACGTCTCTTTGTTGTTTTGACTGTGTCACCAAAATATGTATTTGCATGCTGCCTTTTGATTTTTAGTCGTGCCCCCAAAGTTGATTACATGTTTGAATTTGACTCAGGTGTTTGCAACATCGAAAAGACTCGTGGAATTCATGATCAGCGTATTTTTAACGCCATAAAATCGATTAAAAATTTATTTAAAAAAATCAAGTACTTGATAAAAAATCATAGATAAAAATCATTGATTTTCAAAATCCGAGTTCAGATTCGTGCTCAGCGTAATTTTTAAGCCTAGAAAAAGTGCCTTAAGTATTTTTAAAAATTTTTTTCGTCGGGACACCAATTGCACAAGATTGCCTAAATAAGCTTATATAAATAAAAATAAAATATTATGTAAAAAAGCAAAAATTAGAAATACCTTGAAATGTACGATTTTAGCAATGACATAAATTAAAGGAAATATAGATAGCAAAAAATTACCATTTGTCAGCGTGTAAAAAGGACGAAATTGAATAAATACGAGTCTGCATTCACGAAATTGGGCAAGATTTCAAGCCTTAGCGAAAACGAATGATAAAGGACGCACGTCGCTAAATTATCCCATATTCCTTCAAATTCAAGAAAAATATTAGAGATTATAACAAAAAAGTTAAAAATCAACGCATTGAAAAAAAATCTTTTCTTACTCTGCAATACAATGAACACTTAATCTATAATAATATTTCATAATAATGGTTATTGATAATTCATAAAGAAATTTTCCAAATGCAAATAATTTTCAAATTTGGTGCATAAATTATTTAAAAACAGATTCCAGAATATATCCTACAAAATTTTGTATTGACAACTGTAACATTTTCTAACCTAAAATTTACTAAATCCATAATATATAAAAAAATAAAGTTTGAGAAAAACATTTTATAAGGAAATGGATTCGAAATAAGCTTAAACGAGTATAATGTTCGGCAGCGTCAATTATTGATTAATTAATGAATATGTTAACAACAGAAACTACAAATTTTTTATGTGTTCTATTCTTTTAAATAAGTTAAATAAATAAACTTAATAAGCGAAAGATTATATAAATATAGCAAGATAAGTTAATAAAGAAATAAAATTATAAAAAAAAGGTTGTACTATAGTTAGGAAAAATTAACTAATGAGGAAGACAATTTTCGAAAATTAGAATATATTATATTTTGAAAAATCAATTACTAATAAATAACTTTTTTAGATGCGAAACATACATAGGAGAAGCAAAAGTGGTTAACACCGAATGAATAAAACTGAACAAAATGAACAAAAAAACATCAATCTACATCGGAAACAAGAAATAAATTATTAATTATTTTCTCTGAATATTGAATAAACCATTAAAAACATTAATTTCTCATTTTAATTCGTTGACAAAATGTAAAATTCTACTTGTAAAAATAAACAACTAAAATTTAACACAACAAATAGAACCAAGAATCAGCGGTTTATAACCTTAATAAAAAATTACGCCAAGTCTCTTCAAATTATGGTAAAGATTTTTTAAAGAGAATTAACAAAGCAGAGTAAATAGAAGCAATCATTAAAGACCCAGCGGCTAATGCAACGTTTTCACTCAACAGACGCGAAGCATGGATGACATCTGCGGAGATGACATCGGATGAGGACGATGAATGGACTACTGATGTAAGATAAAGACAGTTGCATGAGACGCCTCGTAATCGATGAGAGTGCAAGAAAAAGTTCTCGAAGAAAAAACGGAAATCGCCGATGTCTAATAAATACAAGTAACACCAGGATTAGAGCCAGATGATCAACGAACTGTAAATTTAATAAAACCGGAGTATCATAATTAACTATCAATCAACCGGAAAGCAAAGATAGACGACTCCTATGCGGGAATATTTGTTTAAACTTAATTAAATACTTATGTATTAAATTTATGCGTAGTTTACGGAATTATTGTATTGTAGGTAGGCTAGTGCAATAAGAAATATAGTCAATTTGAAAAGTGAAAAATTAATAAAAGTTAAACCCGCAAAATTTAATGCAAAAAAGGAGCTAAATCATGTTTACAAAAAACAAATTTTTTAATCCTCCAAAGAACTTAAAATTTAAATGATAAAGCGATTTTCCAAGTGAAAAAAAATTATCGAAGACTACTTGAAAGCTGCTTTGTACTAACTAACAAAACATTTTCGGCATTAAGCAAACCAAGAAGTAATAATTATCATATATCAAAAATTCATTAAAGCGCATAACGAAATCCAGGTAATCTTTTTTGACAGGATGTTCTCAGGCCTGTAAATTTGCCAAATCTTCTTTTGCTCGTCGGCAAAATTCTCTCGGTCCCCGTGTCAAATGCATTCGTGGAGCGCGTTTCCTCACTTTGCTCGGCACAATGGACGGGTGCAAGAAATTCGTTGAAAGTTGTTGAAATTATTAAGAGTCTCGCCCAAATTAGCAGACTTACGATCTTTCTTGCCCTGAAAGGTCTGATTTGCTTTTTTCCAGTCCCAAATTACTAAAAATTTTATGGTAATGAAAAAATAATATTTGATACTCATTTACTTGTGCTGATCCAAAACCCGTAGAAACACGGATGGGTACAATATAGGTTGAATTACTTTTTTCAACTACCACAAAATGTTTAATGATTTACGGAATATTCCTTCATCAGAAAATTTGGGAAAACAATTGTTTTTACATCGCAATTTATTTATTTACGAATTTAACACTGAGTGAAAGTTGCTTCTGAAAATTTTCTTTTCATACGAAAAGGTACATTTTAATTAATATGTTTTCCAAAGAATTTTTTTTAATTAAATAAACTTTTTTTATAATTAACTTGACAATTAAAAAACCCATCAATGTATGTGTGAAATGTACTTCAATAAGAACTAACAAAAACCAAGAGTGTACTATACTTGAAAGAAAAATTAAAAATTCACAAGAAATTCTGGTCGACCAAAAAGCAAGCATAAGGCGATATAGAGTTTTTAAAACCATGAAAATAAATAATAATATTACGCCGACTATTATAGAACTCAAAATATTATTTTATAGTAAATAACTTAATTTATTAGTCGTTAAGGTGAGATTACTGAAAAATACCACACCAACAAAGAATCACGCCATGGAAAATAAGTTATATTAACAGTTCTAAAAAGAAATGCGTTATTTAAAAAGGTATAAATAAAAAAGGTCTTTAAAGTTTGAATATTACTTATTTACAACATTACAAAAAATTCTACTATACCAACTGACAAAAAGGATTAAAATGGAAAAAAAACGTTGTCGAAGAATTGCACGCTTTGACCTTTATTTTTCACGACTAATCTAAAAATTTTAACCTCATTATTATTAATATTTAAATATTTACAATCGCAATTTTAAAATTTTTGAAAGTTTAAAAAATATCATTATTTAAATAGCTATGATTGTGATTGTTAAAAGAAACCAAAGGGATTAAAAAAAAATATTTAAAAATCTTATAAAGAGAAAGGTTAAACAAATTTTAAATTTTCTCTACATTTTAAAGTTTATGGTACTATCTTTCCACTGTAATGTTAATATAATTTAAAAAAAAATGGAATTCGGTTGAGTTACGCTATGAGAAATTAATGAAATGCATTACAAATCTATTCATCATCAAATAAATATAGATAAAACGATAAATGTAACATGAAAAAAAGCTGCGCTTTCAATTCCATTTTTTATTACTAGAGCTGGGAATTTTACGTTTTTACCTTTTTTTTGCGGCTTAGTTATGATGAGAGAAGCCCAAAATTAGCCTTTTCTCCGAACAATTTTCGATTTAGAGCGACTTTATAGCACCTAAAATTACCTAAAACTTGATTTCTGCGAATAGCACCTATTTTGGCACTTTTGAGTTTTTATTAGCACCTATTTTGGCCTTTTTCCAGAATTTCATAGCAAAAATGAAATAAAAACTAAATGCACCCCTAAGAATCTATTTTTTATTTTTTTAAATGCACTCCTAAAAAATCGAATTTTTTTACTCGAAATTCAAAAATTTCTCCTTAAAAAACCAACTTTTTGGCTCATTAAATTTAAAAAATTATATTTTTTATTAATAATTTCTTTAGTGCAAATTTGGCCGACAATCGAATGTGTTTTACTCCCAAACACCTCCAAATGTATTTGATTTGCAATTATGCTGGCTTAAATTAATAAAATGAGCTTAAATAGGATTTTTTTTTTTGCGTAAATTCACTTGGTTTCTCTAATTTTTAACACCTATTTCGCACCTGTTTTGGCCTTTTTTGGGGTTTTTAGCACCTATTTTGCACTTTTTTGGCACCTATTTTAGTAGGTATTTTGGAATTTTTCTATTTATTACTTATTATTAGGTTTAATTATAGTAATTATTTTCTTTTAATATGTTTTTATTTTTTTTCGCCTTTTAATCCTAATACTAAAAAAAATTATTCGATAACTAAATATTATACAAATAAAAGGATACAAAATAAAATAATATGAAACCCATAAAAATGGCACAAAAACAATTATAATTTATAGACTCAAATTTATAAAGAAACCCGACGCAGTTATCTCGGAAAAACTAAAAAACACTCGAACGCACTTAATGTTAAGATTAAGCAGTACTTGAAAATAACGATTAAGGTAGGATAAATAAAATTACTTTTTATAAATTGGAAAAATTATTGTTTATATAAATTCAAAGCCAAAATTTTAAGTTTGTTTATTTGTTTAATTATAATTCAACATGATAAGCGACTACTATAACTGGAGACATGATAATCATTTATAATTCGAATAAACGACGAAGGAGACGTTTTGCACCAAGAATGAGCAAGCATAAAAATTAAATATAAACTCATTTCTTTCATTATATGGCTGGGATTACTGTTAAATGTAAAAAAGAAGTAGCACTATTTCCTTATATTATGAACCTACTTTCGATATTTAACAATACAATGTAAGCAAAATGTAAATTTTGGTTATAAACCAAATGAACAGAAAGATGAACTAAATAAAGTGAAAAGTGATAATGAAAATAAATTATGCTAACTCAAAACGATTTAATGAAAAACTGTAACTCTTAAAGTTAATTAAATATGGAAGATTTTTTATAAATTTTAAAATATCTATTTCTTTTTTTACCAATTAGTCGTGCCCCCTGTTCAATGCATATGTTGCACCCGATTTGAAAAATCACCCGATTTGAAATCGGGTACCCGATATAAACCAAATCGTCGCGGGTACCCGATTTGAAACGAACATTGGTGAGTTCTGACAAATATGGAGTAAGACATGTGAAACCCGAAACTAAGTAAGGGATTCGGTTCTATACCGAAATTCGAACAAGTCTGTAAATTTTCAGGTTTTTATGTTCATATGAACATGTTCAAAACATTGAACAAAACATTTAAGCTGTTTTCAAACTTCGAAAAAATTTGTTGATGTTTTTGACATGTTCCGTAAAACATTGAACAGGAAATTTTACAGAATTGTTCGACATAGGGTCTAAAATCATTTCCCAAAACCAATTAGAAGTTCGGCTGTCTTGGACCCCATGTTTGGCAATGTTTGTCATTACTCACCAAATTTCGTTTCAAATCGGGTACCCGATTAGAAATCGGGTACCCGCGACGATTTGGTTTCAAATCGGGGTGATTTTTTAAATCGGGTGCAACACATAAGCAAAAATAACAGAAAAATTCTTAACGATTTATAAAATAATTATAACTGTTAATATTCACGTTTGGTTGTTAACATGACAAGGATTTACAATAAACAAATAACAGCAACCCAAAAAAGTGAAAAATCAAGAATGCAAAGGTTAAACTAATAGATTAAAAAGGTAAAATTTCTTAAAATATGTAAATAAGATATTTCAAAGGTATAGTTCCATAAAAAGTTATCTTTTTTTTTATAATAAGATTTCTAAAAATTAATTGTGAAAAAATTATTTGTCGCTTTTTCATTCTTAACAAATGCTTTGCGCAACATAAAAATATTAATTTTATTTACTCTTGAAATTTTTACAGCAGTTTTTTTATTGGTATTAATTGAGGCTGTTTATGATATATTTCTTTATTTTTTTAATAGATGATTCTGTGAGCAAAATAACAATTCACATATAACTTTTTATTCTTTTAAATAGCGCTTTTAGTTTTAGCTGTTTTTTCAAAGTTTGTTTGTTATGGTGTTAGTTATTATTTTTTGCTAATTTGCCATGTTCATTGAATTAAATGTTTTACAAAAATGATTTTTTTATTTGATCAATAAAGAAACATTAATATAATCTTCATAGTAGTCTCCGATTTCTAGCTTGTTTTTAAACCGTTCTCAATCCATCCTTGACAAAACTTGCAATTGAAGAGTGTTTAATCACCTCCTGCATTGTAACAGCGACAAATAAGATTTACAAATAAGCACATTTAGGAACTAAAGCAAAACTAATGTAAAGTTAATAAAAGCATAGACATATTTTTTGTACTTACGGTTCATAATTTATAATAGTCATTTTATGTGTGCCTTTTTCAATGTTTTTTAAACAAATTCATTTGGTTTATAAGTTTGGTAAGAATATTTATTGATTTGAAAAGAAAGAGTATTTCTAAGAATTAGAAAATTTTTATCAGGAAAGGGATTTTTACGAGCGTCTGCATTGGGTGTAATTTTTTGTCTTTGGCACGCAATTTTTTAATTTAATCAATTTTTTATTTTAAAAATTGTTTTTTTTGTTGTTTAATAAAGTTTTTTTGAATTATACAACAAATTATTGTAAGCTATTGCTTCATTCGATAAACAATGTTATTTTTATTTTTAGGATTTCTCGTGTTGATCACTTTCCGTCAAGTTTCTAAACACTTAACTGCAGGAAAGGTTAGTCTTGTTTTTGGTAATTTTGTTGCATTCGATTTAATAATTGTTTTTTTATTAAACATTAAAAATAAACGGAACTTAAATTCAAGAAGACAATTATTTATTGAAGCTTTAACCAAAACTTTTAGCAATGCCATCATGAGGTTGAAGCCTAGTTCTATGAAGTCTTTCGACCATAATGCAACTTAAATTTTTTATTATAAAAAAATTAATTGTTTCGTCGGCAGTTCAGCGTGAACGGCTGGGATGACAGTGTCAAAACTGAGCGCTACTTAACGGAAACTCGGCGGCCAGATATGGAATTAAAATTTTTTGAGTCGTTTTTATCCTCACTTCTCTAACGAGATACTAGGATTTCTTGACGACGATATGTCCAATACTATTGTAAATGGGCTACTATCTATAATTTATTTATATTAAAACTCGCGGCTATTTGGTTGAGCTGAAGATGAGGTGTTTTCTGAACTAGGGTTGCGCCCCGACCCTTCAGGGAGAAGAATGTCGGGGGTCGGGTATTGGGCTATGCGTCGGGTCGGGGGGTCGGGTCGGGGGCAGTAAATTTGTCGGGGATCGGGGACCCCGGTCGGGGAATAAGAAAAATTTCAAAATTCAAATTTTTTCAAAAAATATAAATTAAAATTACGTTCTACGATTTGTTAAATGTATTTTCATTTCAAAAAGGTGGCCGGGCGGGATCCCGGCCCAAAACCCCATCCCGGTTTAAATCCCGGTCCACCCAAAAACCCGGGATACGAGATTTTGATGGAAAAACCCGGGATACCGGCCGGGATTTAAAAAAATCAAATTTTTGTGAAAATGAAAAACAGATAATCGTTAAATCGCATAAAATACCAAAAAAAGATCCAATGAATATATTACTCGCCGTTTTTTTTTTGGGCATTACCTTAAACAAGAAAACTTGTCGTGTGGGGGGGGCTGGCGGTGCCGATAGGCGCCGCCAGAAAATTTTTGAAAAATTAATCGAATTTTGTCAAGTAAATTTGCCCAAAAATTGCTTAAAGACGGCAAAACTTTTCAGCAAAATTTTCCACATAAATTTGATTTTTTGGCGCTGGAAGATGGGCAATAAATTATCATAATTTTATAAAAATATTATAAGTTGCTGGTGATTTTTTATTATTTACTTGGGATAAAAAATAAAAAAGTGCGAAAACATTTTCAACACGAGGGATTAGAACCACACCTGATATCGAGGCAGAAACTAAAACACAGACCAATCGGCCATCATGCAATTATTTTGTTTGGCGAATTTAAGTATAAATTCCCATTTCTCTACTTCTCTCCTCACTTTTTTACTCTGATCTCCATCCTTACCAGTGCATATTTTTTGTCGGGGGCGTCGGGGATGGCATGTCGGGGATCGGGGATCGGGCCATGCGTCGGGTCGGGGGGTCGGGTCGGGGAAGAGGCCCAAAAATGTCGGGGATCGGGGTCGGGGATCGGGGACGTCGGGGTCGGGGCGCAACCCTATTCTGAACTATGAAATATTTTAAAAATTTATATTTAAATTTCTTTTTCTCGATGGAATATTTAATGTTTTGTAAAGTTTTTTTTGTAAATAAAAAATTTTTATTTATTTATTTTTAAGTCAATTAAATACTTTTTTATTCGTATGTATATTTATTCTTTTATCACAGTCTCTCCTTTAAAAAAAAAGTTCTTACAATAATATGATCATGTCCGTGTTTACAATGAATGTACATCATTGCATATTAGGCGACCTTTAAAATATATTCAGAAAAATATTTTAACAAGTTTAATTACCTGTTGATTTAATTTTTTTTATTTTAATTTAGGTACAAATTTGGCCTCTTAATAACAGTGGCCTGGAATTCCAGCTATCATTTTTATATTTTTCGTTATTTGTAAGTTTTGGTATTTGTTGTTCTTGCAACAATAAAATATATGTTTGGTTGAATAACCGATGCACGTGCAATGAATAATTATTACTTTATTGGAGATTAGGAGTCAACAATAAAGGTGCCAATTTATATTATGGATTTAATTCAATGGCTCAGTAGCAGCAGAAGAAGCCGACGCGTGCGCTTGTTAAGCTGATCTGGACCGAGAGAAATGCATTGCTCTTGCTGGCTATTTTCACCACTTTGCTCCTTCATTTTCTCACTTGGTTTAAGCATATTTAAGTGTTTTTTTGTTTGTTGTTGTTGAAAGATTCGACACCATTTTTATTGATTCAAAAAAAATTTTACCATAGTTTGTCTTTTCTTTTCATTTTCATATTTTTGTTGTTTTATGTAGAATTTTATATTTTTAATCATTAATATTTCCTAAATTCCGGGTCGCAAAGATTGTAAAATTGCGTGTCCATTCCAACAGTACCAGAAAAGCATCGCGACTCGGATTTGAGATCCGTGAAAACACCGAGGGAGAATACAGCGGGTTCGAAACAGAGCTGCACGAAACGTTTCGTTTCGTTTCGAGTTTCGTGAATTTCGTGCTTTTTTGGGAGTTTTCGTGTTTCGTTTCGTTTCGTAAAATTTGTCCGGTTTCGTTTCGTGTTTCGTTTCGTTTAGAAAAATTTTGCCAGTTTCGTTTCGAGTTTCGTGTAAATTTACCCACAACACGAAACGAAAACACACCCCTAAAGATGAGATTTTCAAATGAAAATTTGAATTTGTGCGGTAATTAGGCCAAAATTATTTCCTTTTTTCGTCAATATTTACATTTTGTTTTAATAAACGTTAACAGTATGGCCTAATGGTTAGTGCTGTTGGTGTACCACTGTGGGTTCGAGTCCTTGATACGGAATTTGTTTTCTCTATTTTTTTTGCATTTTTGGATTAATTCATTTAACAGAGCTAACAAAAATACAATTTTAAATCTAATGCAGGAAATGAAAATAAGATATGGAAAGAAATTGGACAAAATTTGTTAACAAATCACATCATTTTGACAAAATTTTTCCGCACACCCCGCCTAAAATATTGTTTGAATTGAAAATAAGGAGCGAAAAAGCGAGGAAAATGGACCAATTCTCTTAAAAAATTCACTTAAATTTTTGAAAATTTCCCCGGCGGCGCCTATCGGCACCGCCGCACCCATCGTCCCGGAAAATTCTTGGTTTTAGACAACACTGCACCACCCACCCACAAAAACTGTTATTTTTTAAGCTAGACTTGCTCTCAAAAAATGTTGATGGAGATGATGCTAAGAACATTAATCTTGTTGATAAAATGTAAAAATAAATTTTCGAACAAAGCTTTTTCAAAAAAAAATTTGCTCTAAAATGGTACTCAAAAAATCAAGCTGTTTCGTTTCGAGTTTCGTTTCGTTTCGTGAATTTTGCCCGTTTCGTTTCGTGTTTCGTTTCGTCAAAAAAATTTTCCCAGTTTCGTTTCGTGTTTCGTTTCGTCAGATTTTTTTTTGATCTGTTTCGTTTCGTTTCGTGTTTCGTCGTTCAAAATATTTTTTTGTTTCGTTTCGTTTCGAAAAATTTTTTTTCTGAGTTTCGTGCAGCTCTGCTTCGAAACGAGTCGGTCAAGGCAATGTTGAGAGTATTTTGGTTGAAAGATCCAAATTATTTTCTGAGCGGGGGTGGGGAGGAGATAAAAAAGCTAGATGGAATTCCATGATTCACTGTCGAGTGAATGTAGCTTTTGGGAAATAGTAATTAATTTATAGGGGAAAAATAAGTATAATTATGTTTTTATTACCATCTAAATATTAAATTTGATGTCACTTTATTTTCAAGTGTAATTTGTCGTTAGTCGAAGAATCTTGTAGCAAATTCAAAAAACATAATATCAAGATGTGGCTCGCTTACGATCAATAAGACATCGTCCTATGTCATGGCGTGTTTTTTCTAATCCTTTGCTTGCTCTCATGTTATATCGCCATCCACATAAATTAAATTGGTTCTTTAAATGATGTTCATTTTGCTTTTTAATTAATTACATAAAAAAGTATTTCGAAAAATGTTTAAAATTCCTTCCAATAAAGGTTAGGTAGACATTTTCAATTGAGACGATTGACTGTAATTCGCCTTTAAAATTATTTTATTTAGAATTACACAATATCAATTTTACTGAACTTGAAATTATTTTTAATTAGATCTTCAATTGCATTTGGGAAAAACTTTTTCACCATTTTGTTTGATGCGATTTAAACTCTTTGCTAAGTTCAGAGTTTACTTTGTACATTCGGCGTTGGGCTCATACAGCTTTTTCGCATATATGTAATTTTACTATTTGTTTTCAAAGCTCGGCTGCTTCTTCTATACCGGTTTTAACAATATAAACCCTTATTTAATTAAAGCTTAATAATAATATTTTTTATTTCCGTAGTACCCAATAATTTTTTTTATGTTGTTACTATTTTTTTTTACTTTTAGGGTGTTTTATTTGCCTCCGGAAGTTTGGGCACCGAGAAGTTTGTCAACCAAAGAAAATGAGAAATACTAAATATTAGTGAAACAAGCCCTCCATTTCGAATTTTTGAATTTCCAAAGACAACAAGTTTCTTGGTTATTTCAGGGTAGTTGGTCACCAATATGACCTACTTTCGCACAATTCGGACTTCTAACCACTTAAAGGAGTTTCCTTTTGAATTTTCGACCAAATGCATAAATTTGAAACCGTATCTCGGTATTTTGCGAAATGGAAATCATACGGTGACCAGCTTTACCTGATAAACATGTTTGGAAACAATAACTTACTCGTAATGGGGGGCATAGGCTTCTTGTTTACCCTCAAATACCCGAGAAACATGTTCTTTTTTTGGAAATTTAAAATGGAGGGCATAAGCCCCGGTTTCACTATTATTTAAACATTACTGAACACTAAAAATTTAAGATTTCTACTTTGGTGCCCAAACTTCCTGGGGCCCAAAATTCTGGTGCCAAAATTCCGGTGCCCAACATGGCTCCGTTTTATTATGATTTTACTTATAAAACGATTAGACTGGAAATTTTGGAGGAGAATAATATTGATCGGGTATTTGTTTTCATTCTTATTTATAAACAATTACTTTTTTTTGGTGTCCGGAAAGTTGGTCAGAGGAAATTTGGTCAGTAGAAAATTGGTCAGTGGAAATTTGGTCAGAGAAAGTTGGTCAGTGGAAAAATGGTCAGTGGAAAGTTCGTCAGAAAAAAAAATTTCAAAGCTTAAAAAAAATTGAAATTAAAAAGTCTGTAAAATGGTATAAAATTAATTATTATAAGTAAACAACTAAATATTAAATGATATAATGTTTTGATACCGAGAGCAATTTCCATATTGACCACTTTAATGAATTGAGTGGTGAATAGTATCTGAGCAAACAACTGTTTGACCTCCATCAGCCATATGCCCGGAAAATCATTGATTAGCCTAGCATTTACACCAGTAAATGGGCCTTTATACAATTATTTTTGCGTTCTTGTGTTTCACCTACCAAACAATGCCGAAGTTCAGGGTTAGAAGTCAATTCATATTACTTAATATGATTTATTTTAATTTTAGACTTAGTTAAGTACTTTGTAAGAACGTGGATTGGGTGTGATAGAATTATGACATGGGAACCAATTCCGATCAGAAATGATGAAATAAATGGTCCGTACGGAGAAGTTGGTTGATCAGTGGATTAGAGAATGGATTACTGACGAGGGACTTGAAAATAGACCTGCTTTGTTCGACCAAGAAATGTGGAACATGCTTGAAAGGTCTTTAGACTTTGAAACAAGTTGGACTAAGCTCATTCAGATTGGAGCAAAATAATGTCCGGACGAATAATTCGCAGGAAAGCTGGCACAATAATTTCAATTGTCAATTCCGTGGTTATCATCTACACTTAGCGTTTTTGTCAAAGTGATGCAAAAAGAAGATCAACATTGGCGAAACGTCGTAGAAAATTTTCGAAATAGTACCCAAAATGGAATTCGGGGAAAAGGGATGAGAAGAAAAAGTGTTTATGTTGAGCAAGACGAGGCATTAAGAGCATTGGCTGAAACACGGGGAGAACGAAACCCATTAGATTATTTGCGAGCTATTGCATATCGCATGCCCGAACCTCTTTAATTAACTATGAATTGTAATAGTTTTATAGTAATTTTTATTAGGAGGTTTTTACCCGGCCACATATATAGAGTACAGTTTTCCTTCCTTTTTTAAAATTTTTTCTTACTGACCAACTTTCCACTGACCATTTTTCCACTGACCAACTTTCTCTGACCAAATTTCCTCTGACCAACTTTCAGGGAGCCCTTTTTTTTCGCTTCTCAAACCAATTATATGTCTCATTTTTAGTAATTGTTTTGGAAATTGTTCAATAATCCTATTGCTGTTGTGGTGAATATTTTTTTATATTTGCCATTATGTATTAATCTTTGCAGTTGATTGCCTCGGCTCCGCACATCTTGCTTTTTTTCAAAGAACATTTTTATAAAAAAAAATTTGATTTTAATGGTTTATTTGCGAAAAATTGTTTCTTTTTTTCTGAACTTTCACGTGAGAATGGCGTATTGCTCAGTCAATTAATTTTTACTTTTTTTTTTTTTAATTCAGTTTCGTTAAATTGTACTCATGTTCTGTTTATCGGCCATCCACATATCAAATGCTGTTTTTGTCAATGTGTTTTTTGACTATTGGCTTAAGGAGTAACGATTTTTTTAAAAACAAACCAATAATAATTTTCAAATTTTTTATCCTTATACTTTTTATTATAATCTTTTTTTTGTTATTTATTCCTTTACACATGGTTAAAATTTGAAATATATTTTTTTCTCAGATTTGTTATCATTTTCCTTTATTTTTTTGTGAAATTGTTTTACAAGTATTTTGTCGGTCTCCACTTTCTTGACGCAAAAAAGCTCTCTAGCGTTCTGTGAGAGAAATTTTTGTCGGGTGTGCAACGTTCCAATTTTTTTTGAATTTTTGTAAAATTCATTTTCAGTTTTTTGGTCTTTTCAAAGACACACCTTGGGAAAAATTAATTTTATCATAATTTTAATTATATTTTGCTTATAGAATTTCTTTTTTGAATTGGATTGATAGCATTGCTTTCGCCATGTCCTATTTACATTTCTGCAAAAAAAGAATTGTTATTTCCAAATTCTCACAATTTAATTTAAAATAGATTTATAACCGTCTGGTAAATATTTATAATTAAAGAATAAAAAAGCTTCGCGCGTTTAAAGTCGCATGAATAAAGAATTTGAATATTAAACCAAACCCGTTTTTTACCTTTTCTGGCTCATTTTAAAGCAAAATCTAAGCTTTAAACATAATACAATTTTAATGCTGAGTTTTATCGTTGATTTAAAAATTCATAACCTATTACATGTTCAATATGTGTTTTGCATATGTTTTATGTCCAAAGAAAATAATTTTTACTTAATGTGCGCATTAATTTAGATTTGGAAAATTTATATATTTTTTTCATTTACTAATCTTTTCAAAGAGCAAATATTATTTACTGTTAAAGGGAAAATTTAATTATTATCTAAATTATATCTTTTTGCGCTTTAAAATTTGGGATTTTCTTATTTTTATTAAGTTTAGCAATCACTCAAATTGAGTGTACAGAAAAGAGAGATACCTTTCCACATTTATTTGAAATGAAGAGAAAAGAGAGTAAATATAAAGTGAATAGAAAAAACTGTGAAAGTAGAAAAATAAATGAACTCTGTGAAAGTATGCCGAGAACGACGTATGATTCGTTCGTAAAAAGAACAAAAGCCATTATGGAATGGAAAAACAAAATATAAAATTCAAATCCAACGCAAAAATCTCCAATTTGTAAGGTTATTTGTTTTCTTTTAATCTGTTGAAATGTTGTCTGACCCATACAAAAAGACTGTCTTTCTCTGCATATTTCGCTATTTTCACTAAGTTCATTTTTTTTTCTACTTTCACAGCCTTTTCTATTCACTTTCTTTACTCTCATTTATCTGCCTAAATTAAATGTGGAAAAAGTCTCTCTCTCTCTCTCTCTCGTCTCTTACTGTTCTCTTTCCATTTACCAATTATTTCTCTGCCTTTCAGCAAATAAAATGTGGAAAAGTGTCTCATTTATCCGCATCATTATGTTCTATAAGAGTCAATTAACGTCAATAATGTACGCTCTGTGATGCTTACATTGACGGGGTCAGTTATTTGCCCACAAACGGTCAACCAAATTGAGCAAATGGATGTTTCAGCAATGTACGTTTTGCATTTGTTGCATTAATTGATGTTTTGAAAATTGACAATGAATTCATGAATAATAACTGAAGTGATTTTTTTAATTTGAAATTTTGCCTCTCAATTTGAATATTTATCAGTTTTCTTAAGAAATTGGTACTTAAATTTATTCACTCCCTCACCTTGAAATTTTTGATAACATTTTAGGTTTTTAACGTCAAGTTCAACCTGCATTTAGAACAATTTTCGTACTTTAAACTCCCGATTTTAAATCGAATTATCTGTGGATTTTAATTAATGAAAATCTGTGCGACTATTTGCACGGCCCAGCCCACAAAAAAAATGACCAAAAATACGGATATAAATTTGTATCCGTGAGCAATCCCTTGCCAAAGCAATAAATACTTTTTAAACATTAAAATAGAAACATTATCTTTAATCTCTTGCATTGCTTAACATTTTATCATAGGCATAAATGCCTAAATTGAAACAATTAGTGAACAAATATTCAAATACCTGTAAATAGACTCGGCATCAAAAAAAAACAAATAGGAAATAAGCTTATTTCTACATTTTGCAAAAATAGAAAGCATGAAAAAGAAAAGAAAAACTAAATATTTAAACTTTTAAATACCAATAAAAATGGCTGTCTTTGATCTGTCGCCCACCTCAAGCGCATTACAAACAAACACCGACACGTACTGATAATACAAATCACTGATAAAACAGATTAAAGAGTAAAAAATCTTTCAACCAAAAATGTTGTCAAAAAATTTTTAATAATCAATATAAATTAAAATTTATTTTAAAAAAACTTTACAATAAACAAAAAAAATAATACAAATATTCGTCGCTACATGGGTGACCCGACTTAACAAACAATCTGGTCTAATAAAGCAAGTGATAGAAGCTAGAGCAAATATTGGACTTAAAAATTTATTTATTGGCATTAAAAATAAAAAAATTATTTCCTTTATGGTTAAAAATAAGTCAAAAATCAGTGCAGCCAAACTATCTACCTTGTCAAAAGGACCTATTAAAAGGCCGACTCCATAGACTTGTAAAAACAGATAGAAGAGTGAAATAAAAAGAGCTAGGGTGACTTTACACAACAGAAATGGCTTCGCAATATTTTGCACAGACTCAATGTGATTATGTTTGAAATACATAAAATTAAGAATAATCAAATAAAATGAGAGATATGATAATTTTTTTTTGTTAATAAACATAGTTATAAATCAAATTAATAAGAGTTGAATTTTTCAGTTTAAAAAATTAAACACCTTTTATACTATTTAAACTTTATAATACAAATATCCAAACATTCAAACCTTAGGTGTACTTAGAAAAAGGTGAAGCAATATAAAAAAATCGAAAAATTCGCTTTTGGAAATGTATAAAATATTTTAATGGAACAAAAACGTCAACAATTTGAATTGTGAGACTCAAACAAACGCAGAAACTGAGTCCGAAGCGACTTTAACAACAATTGTTGAGAATTATATTTATAAACGAATAAAAAATTTCAAAAATTTTAACATTGAAAGGGTTATGTGCGGTCAAAAAAATTGTATTAATGCAAAAAAAAAAGTTAAAGCCAAATACAATCGTATTATATATTAGAAATTCTTTAATATTTTAAATAATGTCTTACACACCTTCGCATAACTGTTGGACAATAGAATATACCACAATTTAAAATAATTAGAAAAGAAAATCTGAATACATTTTATTGAATAATTACAAAGCCCATTTTTGAATTCATGTACACCGAACCCGATCACTCCAAGACTACGCTGACAATAATCACAGTAATAAATTTATACCTGAAATAAATTGTTCGCGCTAAATTAAATTTGATCCATTGTGCATTAGAGACACACTATAGAGTCCACACATTTTAGGACTCGATATTGTGTTTTAATAAGTATTTACAGCCGACCACCCATTTCTTTAACAAGCAATACCACAACAAAGAGGCGGTCTACGTGAACAAGAAGCTGATTCTTGAAAACACGTTTGATACCTGCAAACATGTTGATTTTAATGAATATCTTTTTTGGCATTTAATGTGGATAACCAACTGCGACCGACAGTAAAATTCAAATCTGCGCGCAAATTTGCTTCTGATGAGACAAAAGAGCAAAGACACAAAAAAACAGAGATATTGCTTAGAATATTTTGTTATAAACTTCTTAAAATTTTGAAAAATAACAGGTTAATGCAAAAAATATAATGCGTAGGTTTAAGTTATTCTGATTGGTTTTACCATTACAAGATCTAAATTAATATTCAATATTTTTTTATGAAAAGAACGTAAGTGATAAAAATAAATTTTCCCATTCTATTATATAAGATATTGTTACTTGTCCCCGTGTCCCCATTGTTACATAAATTTTATTAAAATGAAGCAACAAAACGTCACGAACGGCATGAATCAATTTGAGCTAGATTCCCCTGTATGTATACGCATTAAAATACCTTTTTTTAAAACAATAATATAGAATAAAACAAAAATACATTATCTGTTGTGCAGATCTGTACTAACTTATTTAATTTGTACACATAAAAAGATAAAATTAAAAGTCGTCAAATTTTCGGGAAATATTGACTAAATTAATATCGATCTCAAGAAATACTATAAAATAAATATTAATGGAGAAATTAAAAATAATATTCAAGTGCAATAATTCATTTACAATTTAAAAAATAATTTTAAAACGATGTTTTATTAAAAATGTACTGGAAATAATTATTTGAGTAAAAAAAATGACATTAACACATGAATGGATGAAGATTCGAGAATTAAAAGTTAGTAGCTTTAGTTTCGCATAATGAATAAAAAATCCGACTGCTAAAATTTGATAAAACACTACATTCACGCAATAAAATTTTAGGTCTTATTTATAAATATAGGACAAATAAAAATCAACATCCACAAAAACCTTTTCTTGTATTGTAATAAAATCCCTGCAAAAAAGAATTAATTAAAAAATTATATAATAAAAATACATCAGTTAATTAATATAATTTAGTATAAGGAACTATTTTTTGAAGTAATAAATGGAAATAGCAATCAGAATAAAAAGTTAGTGATTAAATTAAAAGACTTGAACAATAAATAATTAACAAACGATAACTACGAACCCGAATGAAATGAGTAAAGTAGAATGAAAAGCATTATAGATTACATATATATTAAAACCTCTCTCCTATACAAAAACCAAATCCGTTTTAATAAACCACCCAAAAGCGAAAATCTTACAACAATAAAGAAATGAAAATTAAAATAATTTAATTAAAAAAGTAATTGTCGATCAAAATATAGCGTTTCATTACATACAAAAGCGATTGTGTGTGTTTGTTAACAAGCTATTAATAAGCAGAATCTAAGTGATTTTCTTGCTTTTTCAATGTCGTCGAGCTTGTCGCAACCGAAGGGACCAAACGCGCTGCACAAAAAGCACTTCGCACCAGAAACAAGAGATATAAAGTTGAGAATTACATTTAAGAAAAAGCGATATCTATTCAATTTATAATACACCGCAAAGGAAAATTCTCAACTTGATCTATAAAAATGAGCGACTTACAAAAATCAATGATATGTATTATTACTAAAAAATGAAAAAAAAATATTTATCATAAAAAAACAGAATATAGTAAAAATACGCGGTAGCAAGTCTTCTACCATCACTCAAAGCAATTACTCACCTAAAAAAATATTCCAGTCACTGGACAGTTCAATAATTATTGCGCTTTGCACAAACGTAATTACAACTACAATAAATAAAGAAAATTCATATTTAAAATTAAATTTGATAATTACATATTTATTAAATAAAAAAATTATAAAATTCTTTAAACAATTTTTATTCGAAATATAAAAAATGAATAAAACATTATAAAATTTTTTGGTGTGAACTATTTTAAACTTTTTTTTTCAGCATCGTAACGCAATTGTATGGGTGTGGATTTATTCTTAAAATTTCTTTTTGCAAACAAATAAAATTTAATATATTTGCACAAAAGTTTCTCCAAAAAATTAAATGTTATTTATTTATATAATTAATTCAGATTATTTTGAAACAGCCTAGAATCAAAAATCTTACCAAAAATAATTAAATATTCAACAATTTGAACTATTGAAAATCGCTTCACATAAGGTAAAAGCTTCACAGCAGAATGATGCAAATGACATATTAGCCGACAACGATGGATAAGTGTAAATGATACATTCAACCTGAAAAGAGAAGAAAAAAGTTAAAACAATAAAACCACTTGCAATAAAATGAAAATAAACGAATACCCATAAAGGAATCTTATAATACTGCGGCACATAATAAGAGGATTGTAAAAATTATTCTTTGATTTTGATATAATTGTAATGAGAAAGTTCCATGAGTTAAAAGCCAAAAATAAGGGTGTGTGGAAATACCATTCATTAAAAATTAAAGTAAATGCAATTCAATAAGGCATATAAATATAATTGAATAAGTCAGACAAAAAAAGACGCGGAATGGGGAACTTAAAAAAATATCGTAGATAATCAACCCATTGGTTTCAAAAAAAAAACACTGGAGCAGCCTCCACCACTTCCTTGAATAGCAGCGAAGAATTTACTATTTATAATTCTTAAAAAGGAGTGAAAAAAGTGAAACAAATCGACGAAAAGATTCAAAAAGAACTTTACAAAACGACTGTATAGAATTAATTGCGGAGATGAAAGATTGTGTGCAGAAAAACAAAAGAAAAAACAGAGGAAGCAATTCATGTAATGTTTATTTCAAAAATTTTAAAATAGTTTATGAAATGATTATACTACGTAGTTTATTAAATAAATTAAATGTTATGATAACAAAGAAAACATTGTTACTGAAAGGGTTGTTTTCTGTCAAAATAAGAAGATGGAGCTAAACTTTTATGCATCCAAAAAGATTTTCAAGCTAAATTCTAATAAAATAAAGCGTATATATTTATTTAAGTAATCTGAATAATCAAATAAAACTTATCATTAATGTATATTTCATTTTGGTATTTTTGGTCCTTTCACGTAGAGTGTGTGTCAGAAGTCCTGAATAAATGGACGAAGAGCTTGAAGTGTGCAAGGACGTACATATGTATTCAGCCAAAAATGAATAGCAAATTCTAATTTAACTCATTAAATAAGTTGACCGAAATTTTGCTGACCCAAATAATTTAATTCAAAACTAACTTTTTCGACTATTGAAAATAAATGTCTGAAATAATTAAAAATTTATTAAATAAAAGGGATTAATTTTTATAGAAGTATTAAAAATAAAAAGACTTATTTTAAAACATTAAATTTTATTCAGTTTTGATTTTTGTTAAAGAATTTTGAGGTTATCGGTGCTTATTCTTTATAAACAGCACAAACTGCCTAAAAAAATAAAAAAAATAGAAATAAATAAATAATATTTAGTACCTTTTGCTCAATAAAAACGTATGTCAAAAATCTAACAAATTCATTGAGGTGTTAAAACCAATAAATAAGCATAGAAACTTTAAAGCAAACAAACCTGACAAAAACAGTAATTAATGCTTTCTTCAAATGTAATCAAAAATATTTTATATTAAAATGAATTAAATCAAATTACCGGCCTTTTCCATGAAGAAAATTTTTATTACCGATACATTTACTTAAAAAAAATGAAGATCACAGCTTCATAATAAAGAAACACAAAAGCTGTCATAAAAATCAACCTAATTTCCGACTGAACCCAAAGTTGCGCTTTAGGAATTGTAAATATTTAATAAAATTTCTCATAAAGTAGAAGAAATAAAAGGATGAACAGTCCTCCTTATATAGCCCTATTAGGAGTATGAAAAATTTGAAAAAAAAACAAACTTCATAAAAAAAATTTTTTGTTGCTATATATATTCAAAAATTCCTAAACATTTTATCGACCCTCTTCCACTTGGCCGTTCATTCAACAAAAACGAAGCAATGCCAATGCTCAAAAAGTCGCTGCTTCTGTGTCGCCGAATGCGCAATATTTCTGGACCTTTTGCGACAAGACAAATCACGCGAATCGCAGGTGCATTCATTGTTCCTTGGCTATAAATAATACAATACATTAACTTTTCCACATTTTCAGATTGCTGCTTCACTTTTCTTCCGAAAAAAGCTGGCAGGCAGCCTGTCAAGAGCCACCCAATGAATTGGTCGAAACAATTGTTAGTCGTCGGAAAATCTCATGGATCCAATTCATTTTCCAAAACCTCTCTTTTCAGATCTGCGAGTGCACCCAGATTAATTAAAAGGAACAATTGTCAATCCCTAACAATGTTCGACTGGCGTAATTAATAAGACACTTTTTGATCAGTTAAAGGCAAAAGTGTAATATTTAAATTGTTTTTGCATGTAAATAGGGCCTAATAATACTCTTTTAGTGTATTGTATATTAATAATACTCTTTTTAGTTTATAATAATACTTTTTTCACAGTAAATCTATTTTACCAGAAAGCACTTCACTGTACAACATAAATCAACTTTAACCTAAAGGCTGATTCAATGCACAATTATAAAAATTCAAAAATGCGCCTCAAAGAATATGTGAAATTATATGAGCAAAAATTCTAACACAAGTATTAATTGAATTATGAGAATAAAATAAATAAAAATGAATATTTAGAATATTTCAAATAAGGGAATCGGCGGTCAACAAATAAAGTGGAATTAAATCATTAACAGAATCAAAACGCTTACTACAAAATAAAGCAGATATTATTCAGAGGCAAAAAAATATCAGTCAGCACCACTTTTCTAAATAACAATTCTACCTTTTAAATTTGTGAATTAAAATCTTGTAATATATACAGTATATAGTTGCTTCATTTTTTTCATTTTGTCGACAAAAAGTTGTCTGCCAAGCAGAGATAAAAAACAGATAAAGTAAATCTAATCAGATCTAACTTTTTTTTGGTCAATAACTTTATGCTCAAACAAAAAATGGCCCCAAAATTTCTCACCGGGACAAAATTTATCGACTAATTCTATACTAAATAGATAATAACCGAATCTGGAAGAGTCATACGTAATGTAAAACAATAACGCATCCTAAAAGAATTACAACCAAATAAAAAATTAAAAAATACTAAGTATAATATGAAAATTCTCATTTAGCAAAAAATTTGAATGTTAACCTTTTTCGGCATTGGACACCGCCCGCACATGTGTTTTGTGCTTGGAGCTTGGAGTATGCACTTTTTATATAAAACTATAATGAGATCACTCAAAAATCCATTATTTTTTTCTTCAACCCTTGATTTTTGAGGTCCGAATTTGGGGTTTTTGCCTTTAATATGTGGTCGTTGCCAGCAGTGGCAAAGGTCCGCTTCAACTGTTAAAGTTTTTGATTCTATAAGTAAATTCAAAAATTGACACATTTTTGTTCAGAAGTTCGAAATAACAGAAAAAATTCACATCTTTTTCAAAATTTTTACTAGGGTTGGGCAAAATCGGTTTAAAACCGGTCAGCCCATTTTTCGGTTATGCCGGTTTTGCCACCCCGGTTTTCGGACCAAAACTTATTGGATGGAAACAGCGAAAAGTTTATGGAAAATTGGGTATATCTAGGCACATTAATTTTCATCGTCGGTACTCCCTATAATCCAATTAACTAAAAATTGGTACTAAAAAAATTTGTCGACACGGTTTTCGTCGCAAATTTCAACCTTCTGGGTGGGTCTTCAATTGGAGGGGTCTTCAAATGGAGGGGGTCTTTTATTTTTCAATCCTCTTCTAGGGGGGTCTTTAATTGGAGGTGGTTCTTCAAATAGAAGAAATACGGTATTTGATTCTAAATATCAATATTTTTTTTAAAGAACTAGGCCCAGTGTATGATCATATAGAAGGAAATAACTCGTTAAATCGATCAAACTCAATGATTTGTGAACTTCATGACTGCGGTCGTCCAAAAGAGTACACAAAGGGTCTTATCGTATGCATTAATTTATCCATGAAAATGAGTTTTTGTATAATATTATAATTCTGTAAATATATAAAGAAATCAAAGGTACCAAAATATGAGAAAAGTGGCTCAAAAGACTTTTTTTGAAATAAAGGAAATCGGGTACTCGCAACGTTTGGTTTCAAATCGGGTGATTTAAGGGGGTGCAACATATATACCGATCAGCAAACTTGTCAAACAAATCTATTTTTATGCTATTTATATTCATTGTTTAAAAACAAAGCAAATCCAGTTAAGATTTTTTGATTTACAGACAATGGGTTTTAATTTAACTTTGTTATCATTCAATTTCTTTTCATTATAATGACAATGTTTTTTTATTAAAGAACTTTTGCTTTGTTTTTGTAATATATGTCCTATATGAACATCTTTAAGATCCATGCCAAATTCAGTTATTTTTATTATTTGGTTATTTTCTTTTATACGTTTATTTAAAAAATGACTTGTGGTCCAACGAACTTCTAGCTCTCTCGATGCTTCTTTAAATGCTGCAGTAGATTTCTTTGTAAATCACTTTTTTCATCCGTTAATTCATCGTTTATCCTTTGTCCGTGAAGACGGATAAGAAGGACTATGCAATCAAATTTAGTTTATTTACGGTAATTTGAAATTTTCTTGTAATCGCTTTTTCAGAATTTGATGGAATCTTTGCATCCAATCTGTTTTTTTATTTTTTTACGATGGTTTAAATATTTTTTTACAAATATTTGCCTCGGATAATTGAATTAGTGTAGAGATGAGTTGTTACCTTATCAAAAATAAATTTTACACAATGTTTTTCAACTTTTTTGAACAGTAAATTCTGTTAAAAACAAGGAAATCTTGATGTCAAGCATGAATAATGGGCCTGGGGTTAATCTTTGCTGATGTATTCGTCTCGAAGTGAGAATATGATTCTAATTTTTTAGAAAGGATTATTAGCTATTTATGGATTATTATATTTTTACTGGGTCGTAGTAAGACAACAGTTAAAAATTTTGATTTGCGTAAATGATTTGGCAAATCAACCACCGAATAATTAATACTTTTTGTTATGAATTTAGATGATTATAAAACTTAAATTTATATTTACAATATTATTAAATTTAATTAAACGATAATGGAATAATTAAAAAAAATTGGTTCTTTATTAATAGTAATCATTCCTGAAGCCGCACTCTTAATTAGTATTTTTGTCTTTGACTTGTATATTTACTCTCAAGTTGTTAATTAATAAATCGCGCTTACTCATATTTTTTAATGGCATAATTAGTAGTCAACGTACCCGCATCACAACCAGACAATATCTGAGTCGGCGTAAGGAAATAATAAAAAAAATTTTGGTTCATTGGTATCATTTCTGTTATACAATATATCTGCCGATGTTTTGAATGATTGTTCAGTTCTTATTTTACTAGCAAATATAGCATTTTTATTTTTTTTTTCGGCAAGCGCTACATAATCTTTCTTTTCCGATAAACGCGAAGATTATATTAAAGTGAATCTAGAACAATTAATTTTAATGAATTTAAATTTTTAAAAAGTTACGAACATGTCTGACAAAAGGCATCATGTTTTCGTAAAAGCTAAGGCGAGGTATGGATCATATTTTTTAATTTAATATTCAAAAATCCTTAAATAGCAATTGTCGTGTTTGAAAAGAAAACAGATTAGGCAGATACCGAATTTTTTTTATTAAATAGTCAATTCATTTTTTTGTAATTTATTAACTTGGTTTTTTTTGTACCTTACAAACATGATAGTCGAAGAAACAGATTAAATTTTTATTACTTTTTTCAAGAGTTGGATTCTGCTTTTGCGACAGTTTTTTCGCTCCGTTTTTTGGTCATTATTTAATATGCAAAATCACTTCCGAAAACCCTTTATTTTTATTTCCAGCATCTCGTATTGCCAGCTTTCATGATCCACATTGTAAATTAGAGTAATATATTTTTAAAGAATATAAGTGGGTTTTAAACATTTATTTCTCTCGTTGATATAAAAACACCGATATATTAATATAAAAAAACTTATTTAGAGAAAAAAAATTAATTCAATTTTTTGATTGGCTTATTAATTAAAATAAATTCTGAGGATAAAGTTGACTTTCTCGTTCATATCCTAACACCCATACTTTGTTCGCTTCGGCGCATCACGAATAAAATAAAATTCAAAACTTAAACATTTCTGTTAAACTAATATGAAAAAAATAACAGAGGCTGTTAAAGGAAAATAGAATTTATTTGCTGACTTTGTCTCATTTCAGATTTGAAGCGGAGTTTTCCAAAAATTTAGCCCTATCTCTGCATTTGGATTACCCTAAATTTAAATATTTCTATTTGGATATATTAAATACATTTGAATTGTGTTAAGCATAGTTTACACAGTGAAATGGAAAGAACTGATAAACGACAACCGGAAAGTTTTATTTGACTTCAACGAAGTCGAATGCTTAGTGAAAGAAGTTAATTTCGAACTCAATTAATTTGATAAAAATTGCTTTAAAATTATTAATCGCTATTATTTGCAAAATAATTGTTACTTTACTACTTAGGTAAAAATGAAAAAACTTTGTCAATAATAAAAGGATATACCATTTCCCATAAAACGCTAATTAATTTATACAATTTCGTTGGTTAATTTCGTCAATGAGAATAAATAAACTTTAATAAATATGTAAATTAAATATAAAGAAAATTGTAGTTTTAAGAACCTCGCCAAAGAAAAAAAAATAAAAATTCAAAAATGTTAATGTAATGCATAAAAGGATTAGAATTTAATAAAAACAAAAATTGATATGTAGACACGAGGGTGGAAAATAAAGTACGAATTTCTCATTAAAAATGTTTAAATAAAACAGAATAATAATTAAATATATAATTGCTTGATAAAAACATTAAAGATGCTCTAACAAACATTTAATTATACTTGAAAATTATTTAAGGAGTCAAAATTGGCTATCAATTTATCATTTTATTATAATTCAAATCTAAATAAAAAAACTAGAATAATGAAATTTTCAACATAAGATTGATCATAAAAAAGCTGATGTCCATTATAATATACTTTATGACAAAAACTTGTGAAAACGAATTAACAACGAAATAATGAGGGAATATCTGTATAATGAAATCCTTTAAAATTGTAAGAAAGTTAAGGATGCTTAGAAAAGATAATTTGCTGAATTCAAATAAAGTCAAAGTCTACAAGAAAGTAGATAATTTTTGCGCACCACAAAATATTTATGAATATCCATTTTCTGATCAAAAACGCATTAAATCTTGATAAAACTAACTTTTGTGTAATTATCACGACAATTGTATAACCTCTGGATATAAAGACAATGATGCCTCTGCTGACGACCCTCCTGGTTTCGAGTACGACGGGCATCTATCCATGAAGCAAGACAGTTTATAGCAAAATATTTTACATGATAAAATTAAATATTTGAAAGGAAGTGTGAAAAAGCTAAAGATAAATAAATATTCACATTTCTTATAACAGTCATATGACCACGTAGATACAATTAAAAAAGCTAATAAAAATAAATATTCACATTTCTTATAACAGTCATATGACCACGTAGATACAATTAAAAAAGCTAATATTTATACGTCCATAAATATAAAATAATACCGATAATTACAAACTAATCTGACGATGAAAATAATAAAAAAGGAAAAGGAATTCTTCCTTAAGCTATAAATATATTGAAAAGAATTAAATATGTATAATGCAATTACCTTTCAAACATATGTTTATGCATGACATATAATTTTGTAAGAAATCCGCTTAATAAGTGATACAATAACTCCGCCTCGCATTGAATAACACATAAAACCACATTAGCGGAGAAAAAACAATAAATAAAAATAAACCGCTGCAGTAAAAATTTCCAAATTCAGAAAAAATGTGACGGAAAAACTCCAAATATGTCGTATATAGGTAATATTTTAATAAAGGAAGCGATAATTAAAATAACATTTATTTGGTTTTACATATTTTATATATAATTAATCCAAGCATGGGGGAATAAGATGCAGCAAATCATGAAACGCCGCTTGGAGTCGGGCGAGTCATTTGACGAAACAATTGTTCACTCATAAAAAATGTTTAAACGTTTTTCTGAAAATTACATATCCAAGTTACATTTTCAGGACTATTAAGAAAAAGTAGAAAAAGCGCAAAAAAAAGACACAACTAAATTTCTTATTTATTGAAAAAAGAAATGCATTAAATATATCATATAATTATATTTATAAAAATAAAAAATAGCATAATTAAATTGTAAGGATAGAGCACCTTTTCTTTTATTCATGATATTCCATTTTGCTTAAAGTAAAGTGGTAGCCTACTTTCCAAATGCACAAATAAACGGATGCTTTTTTCACCTTGGCCAAGCAAGGTTTATTAATAAAATTAAATTCTTATTTACATTATCGAAAAATCTCCATTTCAAAACAATTGAATCGTAAAATGTTTACTTTTAATGAACCTCAAGGTCAATCAATTCTTTTTCAACTCAATGATAATCAAATGTAACACTAGCACAGAATGGCTAATACACAGAATATTTTCATTATATTGAAAAAATCTCAAATTAAAAGTAACTTAATTAGATTACTTTTAAATATTTTTAACAAGCCAGAAAAAACGCCAAAAATTTTAGCTTAATGAACAAGAATTTTTAACGCTAACACAAAATAGCTGAAATATAAAGATTAATAAACCTACATACCTGGCGAAACATTTATAAATAACAAAATCTTATCAATTTACAAAGTTTGATTATTAAATTAAATCCAAATAAATCGGAATTTAATTCCAATTGTTCACTGATTTCACTGCGTTTTTTTTTGTCTACGTAATTCATTTAAGCAGTTTAAATAATTATATCAAATAAATCTCAATTACTCTAAGCCGAATTTAAGTTACGCAATTCTGCTTTTCGGTTGAATTGCATTTTTACAAATTAACAAAACAAACTAAAACCAAAAATATATATAAACTACATTTTTATTCAAAGTTATACACCATTAACCCAAACAATCGTTCAAAAAATAAAGAAAACCCTTCATTATACATAATAATATCTTTAGCAGTCCTTTGCTTTCCGAATTTGCTAAATTTGTGATAGCAAAATTTTGCAAAACTTTGTCAGCAGTTATATCAAAGAATCAGCATTTTTCGTTTATTAATTATTTATTAAGGTAAATTATATTAAGAAAACGTTTTAGTGAAAAAACCCAGACCATGAAATTGATGCCTGCGCGTTATCCAATCATGATCCTTCATAAATATTTGAATAAACCCTTTTAAAAACAATAAATGAAATTGTTTAAAATTCAAGAAATTTGTTAATTCTATGTAAAATAATAATCGTCAAATTAAATTAAAATACATTTCTGTGAGTTCTTATTAAATTTGCATTTCTGCAATATAAAAGCTATATAATATTGAAAATATCTATTTGTAATTTAATGTTATAATTTAGTCAATGAGAATAAATAAACTTTATTAAATATGTAAATTAAATTTTTTCAGAGGTATAATTTCCATATTAAAAAATATTTGATTTTCTAAGAAGCATTGTTGAACAAACATTTTTTTGTTAGATAAGAAGTGGTGAGCTTATAAAGAAAATTATAGCTTTAAGAACCTTACCCAAAAATTTCAATAATTTACTAAAAAGAAAAGAATAGTATAGAAAAAATAAACAAAAAGAAAATTTAATAAAAATCCAATATTTTGCATTTATAAATCTTGAAAAATTAGTGACAGGAAATTTTTAATACCTTTTGCTTAAAGCATCCATCGGTAAAGAATTAAGTACTTTAAAAATAGTTTTAAAAAATAATCAAACAATCTTTTAAATATTCGAAGATTCCGTTTTATGGACGGAAATAAATTGCTGATCAATTAATTTTAAAAATAAAATATCAAAATAGTTGCAGTCCAAACAAATGACCAATTCAATATAGCCTAAATTGATAAAACAAAAAGACAGATAAAAACAATGACACTTCACTGTTCGTTCATGAATTAAGTAAATTGAAAAGATAAAATTAACAAATACACATTAATATTTTATAGTATTATAAAAATCAAACTTTTTATAAAACAAAAACTTAATATTACCATACTTTGGATAAAGATTTATTGACTTTATAAATAATATGTAAATGAAAACTTTTTAACAGAAATTAAAATATTTACAACAAGTCTACAGCGAATATTTCAAGAAATATCTCTTGAAATAGGTTTATTCATTATACAATATAACACCAATATAATTACCATGATGAATAAAGACGAGTTTTAAACAGTGATTTAAATAATAAAAGAAGCTTCTAATAAAAAAGGCGAAATCTTTGTACAACATACCAAAAAAATTAAGTTTGTTTGGCAATTAACAGTAATCATGTTAATTGAAATCATCGGTTTTGAAATTTAAAATGCCCGTTTAAAATAAATATAGCATTCGTGAACAGATAATTTAAAACCATCAGTTCTGTACATAATAAGAACTTAAAATAAAAAATCTAAACGACTAATTGAAATATTTTTTGTCTTAAAAATTTACTGAAAGAAAAATTACAGCTTTTTCTCTTAGAAACAAATTAACCATTATCATTGTCATCAAATTTTGAATTACTTACAACGGCCTTTCTCGAGAGTCTCGGGTATCTAAGCAGCTGGCATTCATGGGAAATTGCAACACTTTCAAGCAATGCGCCGCAAATTCAACATAAACGGCAAATTTTATCGACGGTATACATTGAACGGTACATGTCATGAAACTATCCCCTCCCCCAGAAATTTTCAATGGATATATTTCGACTGTTAGACTTGCCGTAAGGCAAAAAGTTTGTCCGCTTTTTCAGCTGCTGTGACCAGAAGCTGCCTATTTAAGCGACGCCGCATCGACCGGCAAATTGCGAAATTCAAGAAAAATAAAAACATATGAATCGTTCAATATAGATTAAAAAAATAATAATTACTGTGTACCTCAAATAAAATAATTTAAGACAATGAATCTTTTCATTCGAATATAACTCGACAAGGAAAAAAATTTAAATGATTTGCGCTGAGCATTTGAAGCCGACACTTAAGCTCGTGGTGAAATAAATAATTAAAAAAAGTAAATTATTTTTTTAAACAAAAATGGATTAAACCCATTATGTTCAAAATATTATAAGGCTTAAGATATAAACTAGAATTTGCAAAGGAGTCTACAAAAATCATGGTGACTCACGATAAAATATTTATATAATACCATGGAAAAAAAATTTCAAGCAATTATTTATTTAAAAAAACAGTAGACTACTCTTGAACATAAATACATAAATTTAAATAAAATTAAAAAACAAAATTATGTTAGAATATAAACAAAAAAAATATATTTACACGGAACAAATATCAAAGCACAAAAAAAAAAATTTAGAGAATAAATACATTAAAAGCAATCACATCGCTAGTGTCCTCCATCATCACCTGATTATTTTTTCTAAATGATTTTATTATCAAATTTTATAAATCTAGATTTTTAATTATCTAATACAAATTAAAAGATTTGTTAGCCCAAAACATCCTCAATTCGAAAGAAAGGATGTTGCGGCGTCAGCGTGGTAAGCCACTCGTGGCGCTTACTACCCATTGGACATGCACCTGAACTCCCGGACGACGAAAACAACTGCGAGCCACCGGACCAGCCAGAGCTTGATGAGAAGCCCGAACATATTGAAAATGAACAAAAATAAAACAACTGCAATAGATAAACTTCATTTAAATCAAATATTCACTTTTTAAATTTATTTTTATTAGCAAAGTTATAAAGAAAAAAATTCAATTACTGTGACGTCGAAAGAGAGTTGAAAAGAGCAGCGATGCCAGTATGATGTAAAAATAAACAAATAATCAACCTAAGTAAGACCACCTTTTCAAAGCTAATATAAACTCCTTTATATTATTAGCTATACAAAGAAGTTGCTAATTATTAATAAAGAGTTATCTATAAATACTCAATAATTTAAACATACAAAAATAATTTGTTAATATTCAAGAAAATTATTATAGGATATATCTTGAAATTTACATCGAACAAACAAGCTTATCAACAAAAATAATTCAATTGTCCAATTTAATATTGTTCACCTTATTGGAAAAGTGTAATATATAAAAGGATTAAAAATTTAATTAAAAACTAATATTGAAATGTAGTCGGCAAGTGTATTTTTGATGATATAAAATATTTGAAGGGAAGTGTAAAAAAGGTAAAGATAAATATTAAAATAATATGGAAAAAATGTTATACCAAAAAAAACTAACCGATTAAACTGACAATTTCAAAAATTTTAATCTCAAAAAAAATTATTATGATCTTGGTATATTCATATTAGAAATATGAATCAAGGAGAAAAAATGGTTAATCATTTTGTCAAAATTCAATTACTATACCAAAACGAACTAATTTAAATTACCCATAAAATTATATTTAATGATAAACTTATTAAAGAATATGGCCTAGCATTGGCAATGCAATAAGAATTTAAGCCTTAATGCGACATGGTTGGTTAAAAAATTGATGACAGATGGTGTTTATCTGAATACATGAGAAAGTCTCCAATATAATAAACTCTGCTAACTTAATCAAAAAATTATTAGTCTATCAAAGCAGGGCTATTAAATTAACTAATTAAAAATAAATTACTAGAGAAGTATATTTGTTTTTCTAATATTAAATTCATATTTAATGCAACAATCAGAATCGTAATGTCTTAACAAGCGAATTGCAATATCCTATCCATGAAGCGACATGTAGTATGATTCGACAAAGTATCATGTTTATCAGTAAATGAGAATGATAACAACAGAAAAAAAATTATTCCATAATTTCTTACCAAACAATAACAATCAATATTAATTAAATCAAGCAATAATTTTTACATCGATATTCATGGAGGGCGTTATATGGCCAAATTTTAATTTTTAAAAAATCAACAGAAAAAGCTCATTTCTAGGGTAATTTAGGGCACTGATTACGAATATGTTCTCCATTTTTCCAAATTTCGGGCCCGAATTCGAACAATAGGCATTAAATACATAATCAGTAAGTTTTACCAAATTTTGTACAATTGACAGCTCTCGATAAGACAAACCGGTTTAAACCAGTTAGAACTCGAACCGAAGCCATTTGAGCACTTGCCGTCTGAGTTCCAGTGTAAAATGAACGGAACGTTTCAGTACCAATGATCAAAACAGCAGCCAAGCTTTAAGAGCACAGATTCAAAATTACACGCAAAAAAGAGCATAACCAATACCGATAAATTTAAATTAATCTTAAGTTGCGTTAAGTCTAGCCCGATTTGTCTCGTAGAGAGCTGTCGTCCCGACAAATTTAAATATAAATATTAAAAAAATTATTGAAAATTTTAGTATTATAAATAAAAAAAATGTAGAAATTACAAAAGAGTCCCAGTCGCCCTGTGGCCATGGTGACGTGGAGACGACAAGGGAGTAAGTAAATTATAAATGTACATTTCATTACTGTGGTACATGATATTTAAAAAGAAATTATTAGGCATACGATATTCTAACCAAAAAAATAGAATCAAAAAGTCAGGTGAAAGTTAAAAGCCTCAAAAGAAAAGCCAACACTTAAGAAACTAATCAGACGAGAAAGTAGGCGTGTGGCTTTTAAGAAAAGTAATTGCTAAAAATAGAGAACATTTAAAAAATTTAAATAAAATTTTTAGCAAAATGAATAAACAAATGCAACTAAAAGTAAAAAGAAACTTATCATCAGCGTATTTGAAATAAAATCCAGAACGCAATAAAAATTTGCAAGTTTGTTTAAATGAAAAATTACATAAATATTAAATCATTAGAAAGCAAATGTTTAATTTATTCGGAAAAATAACGAGAAATAAAAAGAAAAACAAAACAGCGGCGTGTCCAAATCTTTAAACAAAATCTGGGTTAATTGGATTGTTAATTGGAAGTTGGCTTCAACGAATATGACTAATATTTACTCGAAAACGACATTTTTTTGGTTTTCTTTATTTATATTGCAACATCAAAAAATATTAAAACCAACCAAAGTTGAAGACAAAGGATTGAGCTCTTAATTTCTTTACATATTTTCGTATTTTAGAATGCAAGCTAATATTTATTAAATTAATTTAGTCATTCTCCAAAGTAGAAAAAACCTAAATATTTATACATAAAACTCTCGCAAAAATACATTCTTTGGAAAGTGAGTTTAGAGTTAACATCACTAACGAAATTCTTAATGCAATACTCAAAGATATATGAAAATTATTAAATATATTATTAATAAAAAAATGAAATACAATTTTATATAATAATATACTCCTTTTATAAGATAATTAAAAAACACAAAATTTTATTAAAGTGACAGGAACGGGTCAACATGCTCAATCTAATGACAATATATAGGCATGCTCACGGACACGCATAATCCGCGGATGGATAAGGATTTTTCAGAGACGGACCTGGTTTTAATAATTATTTCGGGTTCCCGACTTAAAGAAAATTTGAAGGAATTTACGACTTTTTAGTGCTGTTTTTGATAATTTTGCGTAATAAATTTGCTAAGAAGGTCAAAATTTTTTTATCGGCACCGATGGACTTCCTCCGCGTTCTCCTGTGCTTAGTAATTACCTATGTTACCCTTATTTAAGTTGATTAAGATTTTTAATAAAAATTTTTTTTACCGAAAATGCGGGTGTATCCGCGGACATCCGCGGACGGATATGACCAAAAATTAGAACGGATACAGATGGACACGGATATGAACCCAACGCACATATCGGGACATGTATATTTAAAATGTGTATCCGTGAGCATGCCTGCAATATACAACATCTATAATATTATGTCAAATTTTACTTTTCTAGCAAAAATTTAGATAGTTTCAAAACATTGAATTGTATGAAAAAACGATGCATGAACAGTCAGTCAACCATAAATTTAAATTGTTTAATTATTTAATACGGATTTATAAAGACAACGCAATAAAAATGACAATATAAAAAAAAAACAATTTTCTAAAAAATAATAATAAAAAGATTGCACTGCACGCCCAATGTATAATTTTCAATCAGAAGTTAAAAAAAAAAAAATTAAAAAGGCTCTTAAAAAGAAACCAACTTTAGCTACCATACTAATGGATATAACAATAACCAATTACTGGACATTGTCAGACCCTTGGAACCCGGCCGTAACTAGCTTTTAAAACTTAATACATAACAAACAAATTTAATTTAAAATACAATTAAGAAATATTGATTGATATAAGCGAAAAACAACATTACTTTTGAAAAGTGGAACTGTTGAGAATTAAATATTTTTATCTAAAAGTACTCTTTGGAGACCTTTTTATTTTTAAAATATTCTTTTGCATTCTGTTAAATAAAATTCTTACTAAATTAATGCCCGCAACTATTCATGTTTAAAGCCGGAAGAGACCGAGGAGGCGCGACCATGGAGCTTAACCGAGCAAAACTATCAAAAACTCTTGCATTTGTTCGACTGTGTCACAAGGTACCAATTTTTGTCCATCCCCGTTAGATTAAAAAAAATCATCCTTTCTCAAATGAGCAAATTTATAAATTAAGTAACTGAGTCAATTAAAACAAAAATTTTATGATATGGGGCCGCCAAAAAAAATAAGGGGCCGCCAAAAAAAATAAAAACTAGAAATAAAACCCAAAGTAAAATATTATCATTGCGTGCAAATCGTCACGGTTGAGGGAAATATAATTTTATCGACAAAGTTCGAATAAAAAAGAAGTCCTTAACACTAATTATTAAAAAAATTGAACATAATTACATATAATTACGGTACGGTAGTCTATGAATTACGTGGTCAAGAAGGCTCATCGATCGACAATAAAGCTCAGTTGATTTTTCCGAGTGGCATAAAATTCAAATCAGTCAAGGAATTACCTACCGTAAAAATGGTGATAAATTTTAAACTGGCACTGCAACCAATTAAACTTTTACAAAGCTTTTGTAAATAAGTCGCTACAAATTGAATAATGAATTTGCGAATTATGAAGATAGAACGCTGAAAAGGTCGAAAATGATAAAGATACATATAAACGGATGACAAAATTCTTAAAAAAAAAAAAATAAATAATAATATGTTAAAAATTCAATTTAACAGATAAAAATTGTGCAATAATTCTATGATAAAAGCATTATCCTAATGAAAAAGCCACCTTTTATTAATTGGTTAAAAATTAAAGGTTTACAATGTATTCTTCCAAAGAATTTCACTTGCAAAAACCTACTTGCTTTAGCAATTTTCTAAATACCATGACAAAATAAATTGAATTAATTTCAATAATTAAACGATAATAAATTAGCTATTACAAAAACAGAAAAGTAAAAACATGATTGAGTCTATCATAATCAAAATTAATGAAAAAAAATTGAGTTATGGTTGCAAGAATGTGCCTATCAGGGCTTAACCCCAAGATCTCATTGCCAAAGCTTTGGCTAAGGTTTCAATAAATAATAATTTTTTTGTATTTATTTTCTGCTTATTTTTTAATTGTTTAATGAAACACACTTATGAAATAGAATATATTAAACTCTAAAAAGTTAAAGACAAACCAATCAAAAGTGATATATGCAGTTATGAGGAAAGCAAGTCAGGTATATGAATTGACAGCTCATCAGTTACAGAATTTAATTACAGCAAATGATAAAAATTTTTACTAACAAAAATAGAAAAGTAACAAAATAATTAGTTCAATTGTGATGAAATTTAATATAAGAAAAATATTGTATTCGTTCGGTTTATTTTTATAGGTAATTAATTGTTTAACAAAACAAACTTATTAAATTGAATATATTAATTTCAAAAAATTACAATATTAGACTAACGTATTCTTTTTCTGCAATAAAAGTGTTTAGATACTCGACGGAAAGAATCCAAAAGATATAAATTAACATTTATTGTAAAAAACTTTAAGCAAATATTAAAAAATTTATCATTAGCCGTCGGTTTACGAAAATCACAATGATAGCAAAAGGGAAAAATTAAAAAATACAAGAGTTTTTGCAACGTATGGATGGACACACTCACAGTGATTATTTACATTTAGCAAAAAGCTATCTTAAACCCTTATTTATTTTTAAATTTAAGAATGATATAAATTGAAAAATGCACAATAAAAGGTTAAAACCAATTTAAAGAGGAAAAGAAAGTTTTGTGACCGTTTGTCCAAGACAACAATTTCTACCCACCTCTGGCTTCCCGAAGTGGTAACAAACTTCCTGTATACAAGAACTTCTTTGACATCTTAAGCGTTTGTGATCTAGTGGTGAACAAATGTACGTGATGGACCGGCAAAGATTTAAAAACATACTTTTGCCAATTTATAAAAATTATGTACTACTGAAGGTTTGTTAGAGCATTGAGGTGTAAATTAAGCATAAATACTCTTACAACAAACTTACATTATGCAAAACGAACACACTTAATATACCCCCACTTTTATTAAAATTATTTAACTCGACAAATACCCTTTGGTAAAAGAAATAAATTTTTTTCTGAATGCTTTTTAATCCATGAAAAACAAATTTTTTATTTTAATTTCGTTAGTAGTTAGTCCTGTACTTTGGTCAAAAAATTTGGCGCTATTTTTGAATTTGAATTTTCGTTTCGAAAAATAGGGGTTTGAAACCCAAACCTATTGGGCCCTTTTGGAACCTGCCCAAACCTATTGGGCCCTTTTGGAACCTATTGTACCTATACAGCCCAAACCTTTTGGGCACTTTTGGGGTATTTTTAATTTAAAATTCAATGCCTTTTGAAACCT
>JAKKIK010000265.1:0-37682 GCA_024500135.1 Heterodera carotae
TCGAAAACTGTTCGGAGAAAATGCTATTTTTGGGCTTCTCTCGCCATAACTAAGCCGCGAAAAAAATAGTTTAAAAACTAAAAATCCCAGCTCTAATTATTATCAATTTTTCTCTCTAGAAATGTGGTCAGAATGGACAAACTGTTGTCCAAGGGACACAAAATAATGTTGGCCCATTCATTTGATGACGCGTCTGTTGTGCTTAGTGATGCGGTCGAATTAGCGTAAGAATTTTCTTTTGATCTTACGCATTTTTGCTGTTGTTTAGTTCAAAGTTCTTCGGCGATTTTGCCTTCGGCACTCAGACGAATCTGCACTCGGATCGGTCGCCGCATTGCCACCGATTTTTTAATGGATTGAGAAAAAGTGGGCATAAACAATTAAATTATTATTAATTAAAAGTTTTGAGTTAAAAATTGGATTTATTTACATCGAAAAGTCTGCTGTCGAAAAGTACGCTGTCGACAAGTCCTAGCGCCGTGAACTCTTTTAAATAGTAAAAAATTTCAGCCGTCCGCAATGCACTTGTGTGTATCGGCACAGAAGCAGCCTGAAGCCACATCATGCTTCGGCATTTTGAGGAAAATGGCGTCGAGCTTCCCGATAGACCGGGCCAAGCATTGGCGGTTTCCACCGGCGCAATGCTGATGAAACTTGTCAAGACGACAAGAGACCGCCGCCGCACAATCCTCACTGTCTTCGATGACTTTGGAGATGAAGATGCGCGGGTAAAAATTGAGCATTAAAACTAAATGAGGTGGTGGGGGGTGCGGTGGTGCAGAGAAGCGTCAAAGTGATTGAGGGGGGTGCGGTGATGCCAAGAATCGGGAAAATTGAAAATTATAGTGAAGAATACTTTATTCTGGTCCGGGACTCGAAATTGGATGTAACAAAGTCTTATTCGTACTTCTAAATTACCTTATGAATGACCTTTTATTTGTCCGAAATCACTGCCTGCCCTTTTAATCAGTATTTTACTGAAGCAAAAATCTGAAAATGCACTCTAAAGAATTTGAGAGAATTCATTGGTTTAAGACATCACACTACACTGCATATTGGGAGGCAAAAGACCAATATGATGCGGCCGACATTGATCATCTCGATTTCTTCGGTCAAAATAAAATGGTCGTGTGCCGGGAAGACATCCCAGCCATTGGGCCCTCGGGTTCCGCGGCGGTTTTATTAGCCTTTCTATCCCTGGCGGTTGACCGTCCCACCAGGGCGGACACTGTTGTGTCCGCGGTAGCCCTCTTGAATGGAGAGCTGGGCGGTTGGGCAGAAAAAATTGGTGTGGCGCGTGCAGCTGGCATAGCCCGCATTCTTTTTGCTGCAGAAGACCAGGCTGACATTGATGCCTTGCCTGCGGCGCAAACGGAAGGGATAGTAATTGGGTATCTAACGTGGGCACTTGAGCTTTTGGGGTTGCTTTTTTAAAATATTAGTGCCACAAGTCCCAAGCTCGTCCATTTTAGTGCCCAATTCTATCCCTTCCTTTTGCCACAGGCAAGGCATCAATGTCAGCCTGATCTTCGGCCGAAAAGGATGCGGTGCGGTAAATGCCGGCCGCGCACTGCAGCATTTTTTTCTGCAAGGCCACTCACTTGCGCCTGACCTAAAAGAGCTTTTGTAACATTTATCACTTCTTCTTTCACAAATGTTCATTTTTTAATTCATCCGAAATACATATTGTTTATATTTTACAATACACATTTTTAATTGGATAAAAGCTGTAGCGCCTGTTCGCAGAAGAAGTATTTTTTCATTGATATTTTTAGACTTTTTGTGTCAAAATATGTATATGTTGCACCCGATATTAAAACCACCCGATTCTGAATCGGGTACCCGATATTGATCGAACATTGGTGAGTTCTAACGAACATTGCCAAACATGAGGTTAAAAAAGTCTGAATACCGGAATTATTTCGGGAAATGATTCTTCACCGAATTTTGAACAATTCTGTAAAATTTCCGGTTCAATGTTTATCCGAACAAGTTAAAAACCTCTAACAAACTTTTTCGAAATTTAAAAGAAGCTTAACTGCTTGTTTAATGTTTAAACATGTTTATATGAACACAGAAACCTAAAATTTTACAGACTTGTTCGAATCGGTGTTGAAACCTAAGCCACAACTTGGTTCTGGGTTTCAGATGTCTTACTCCATGTTTGTCAGAACTCGTCAGTGTTCGTTCAATATCGGGTGCAACATATACAATAATTTCTTATTTTTGACGGTCCATTTGCGATGTTGTTGTTCCACTGTAAGTGAGTCCTTCTGAACCATAAAGAATTGGCGGATTTGTACCAGTTCGAGCAATCGTCAATGTTTTGGAGAATGTCGAACAGCAACCTACCAAGAATGTTGACGAAATGCAACTGACCTGCATAGTCAAGTTCGGCGTTCATTTCAATTCTTAGATTTCATTTTTTGAAATATTTTATTTATTTTTAATTAAGTGTAATTCAATATTCATACATTAAACACGATTTATCTTTATTCTTTATTACTTCTTGATGATATAATATACTGTGCACATTAAAAAATAATATATATTTTTTTGAATTGCACCCAACTGTTTATGCTTGATCAGAAACTATTTGTTATGTCTGTTCAAAATCAGCTTGTTGGAAAGTGGGATATTATTTAATTTATTTCCTTCCATAATAATTATATATATATTTTTTCTTCACTTATCCATGTTAATTTATATATTTTTTTACTTTTCTTAAGATACAATTTTAGTAATTGCTTTTTTCTTTGTCGGTTAATTTTTTTTTTACTTAAAATTTTGTTCGAGTAATCCAATCATCTTGCAGTAAAAATGAGTCAGCAAGTGGTTATATTGGAAAACATAAAAGCTATTTGTATTTATATTATATTTAAATAACACATAATCATTATTGAATTTCCTTGTTACAAAACATTTTCTTAGCTGTTCTAAATTGTTTTTTTTTTATTTCTCTTCGACTTTTTCATAATCTTTACTGCATTTTACACATTTAGCAATAGGGTTTGGTTGTCTTAGTTTTTGACTTTTTAGAAATGTTTTTTAATCTTTATAATTAGAATTCATTCAGACAATATTCCTTCGTAAATTTTATTTATTTTCAAATAGTTTATTTATGGGCTATTTTCATCATTAATTTTTCTAAAGACTTTTTATGCAAAAATTTTCGTTTTTTTAATTGTACTTGTAATAACTTTTTAGAAATCTGGCGAATTACTTTCGCCACTTGTAATCCTGCACTCAGAATAATTGTTTTTTTGAAAAGATGCATTTAGTTATTTTGGTTATAGTTTTTAATAAAAAAAATTTTTTACTCTTTGACAGCGACGTTAATTTTTACAAAATGTTGATATTTTAATTTATTTTCAAATTTATTTTTATTTTGCCAGGATAAAGCAATAAATTTTTTTTTGATAGTTTGATTACATATATTTATATAAAAGATTTATTAATGCTTGATTTGTGCAAATGACTCAACTTAAATTGTGTCGAATGTCCGCTTTATTTGGCATTTAGCGTTTCTGATCATAATAACAATAATATTATATAGAGGTACAGTTGGAATGATCATCAGTTATTCTCACGTTTTGATGTGCAGCCATAGCATTTTTTCACTATTGAAATTGGAACACGGGACATATTTTTTTTAAATGTCACATTTTAACTGAGAGGCGATGATTCGATTTAATTTTGTTTTATTTGGCAGTGTTAATCGCCCCAACGCGATGTCCTCTGTTCCTTGGGCAGGCTCTCCATTCCTCGCTTGTCCGAACCAAATGCAAGGCAATCGCCAAAGCCAACAGTTCTCTAAAAATATTTTATTCATCTTTAATTGTTTTTCCTCTATTTCATTTAATAAGTATTTGGTTAAAATTTTTAATAAAAGAAATTTATATTCTTGATGGAGAAGTTATTTTTATAAAAGGTTAATATTTTAATTTATTTACCAAATTCCTTTTTGTTTTTGCCAAGGAAAAAATTATTTTATTACTGATCAATTTTATTACATGTATTTATTAAAAAAATATTGTTAATGCTTGATTTGTGCAAATGACTCAATTAAATGGTGTCGAATGTCGAGTATCATTGGCATTTAGCTGGCTCCTGACATAATATTTTCAACAATAATATCATTTATAGAGGTTCAGTTTGAAGATCAGTTAATGTTGAAGTTTATTATAATATTATGTTGCGAATTTTTCATTTTGGTCCAAACTTTCTAATTTGTTAACCTTTTTAAAGCTTTATTAATGCAGTACCTAATAATCGCATGCCTTCGTAAAAATATCTTTTTATTTTTTTAGATAAAAATTTGGCATAAAATTCATTATTTTGTTCGAGTTTTTATTTTTTTTCTTGCATTGTGCTTGTTAATGCCTATTCCTACCGTGCAGCATGAAATAATGTTTGACCACCACTTTTACTTAATTAGGTTAGGTCTGGGGTTTTGCGTTGTTATAAGGGCAGTTGCTTAATATATTATATTTAATTAATGCATTTAAAAAAATTACAATAATTTTTATTTTTATTACTTTTTAAATCGCTTTTTTTATTATGTTTTTATTTAATAATATTTCTGAAAATAATGTTTGGTATTTAAAAATGAGTGCAATCGTTTGTTATTGCTGTGCAACTATAAGTACTTTGTGCGGGGATAAAAAATGTCATTTTTATATTAGTAAAATTAGATGTAATAATATTTAGGTATTTATTTCCACCTCAATTTGTCACTAACAAATAATAAATTTTTTTTTCTTGCATTTTTGTTACGTTTCATTGTGTTTGTTTAGTAATTATTTTGCTTTAAATGTATTGGCATCGACACTAACCTCGCGCACTTTTAACTATATGTTTTTTTCGTATTCGGTATTGTAACAAAGATCTTTTTAATTCAATGCCAATTATATTTGAACTTTTTTTTTTGTTTATTCAGTACAAACTTAGTCGAAAATGTATAACATTTGTTGCACTTGTTGTTCATTCATTTTTATAAATAACCTATTTGATTTAAAGAATTGAAGCTGTTAAGAAGCACATTCTACAATAAGGACGAAAAATAAAATTATCAGCAAAAATATTTTTTCAGTTTTCAATTTTTTGCGCATGACGATGATTTTTACTTTTAAAATTTTTTGCCGTGCATAGAAATTATTTGTTTTAGGTATCTAATTATCTAAATTAACCCATTCTATGTATATGAAAATTATAAATGTCATTGTTTTTTAATTTATTTTAAATTAGCATTCCATTATTAATTTTCTGGTTTTTTATAATGATTAGGGATGGGAAATAGATGCTAAAAAAGTTTAAAATAGGGATGGGAAATAGGTGCTAAAAAAGTTCAAAATAGGGATGGGAAATAGGTGCTAAAAAAGTTCAAAATAGGTGCTAAAACCCCCAAAAAGGCCAAAATAGGTGCGAAAATAGGTATTAAAAATTGGAAAAACCAAGTGTATTTACGCAAAAAAATCCTATTTAAGTCTCATTTTATTAATTCGCTAGCACAATTGCAAATCATATACATTTAGAGGTGTTTTGGGGTAAAACGTATTCGATTGTCGGCCAAATTTTGCTCTAAAGAAATTAAATCAAAATTCTTTGAATTTAATAAAAATATATTTTTTAAATGTCAATGAGCCAAAAAGTTGATTTTTTTTTAGGAGAAGTTTCTTGAATTTTGAGTAAAAAAAAATTCGATTTTTAGGGGTGTATTAAAAAAAATAATTAAAAAATAGGTTCTTAGGTGTGCATTTTCAGAGTTTATTGCATTTTTGCTATGAATTTCTCAAAAATGCCAAAATAGGTTGTAAACTATTTTAGGTGCCAAAACGCCAAAATAGGTGTTTTTAGGTGCTAAAAAGTCGCTCTAAATCGAAAATTGTTCGGAGAAATGCTATTTTTGGGCTTCTCTCATCATAACTAAGCCGCTAAAAAAATAGGTAAAAACCTTAAAATCGCATCCCTAATAATGATCACTTTAACTTTTTTTATTACACCATCCGTTTGCACGTTGCTTTGGTTTGGTTGCAGGTATCTTTATTTTTTTTGTTTGAAACTTTTTCTTCTCTTTTAGGGTTTTGATTTATAATTTATACTTTCCAATAAATTTTTTGAGTTTTTTCTAATCGATGTAGATTTTTTGTTATTTAATTGTATCGTTATTGTTTTTATTTACTTATTTTTAACAGATCAGATCGACATTCTTTGTGCAGATTGCAGATGCACTACATTTTGCTATGCTAATTGTAAGCGCGGGCTTTTGGTCAAGACTTATTCTCAATGACATAAATTTCGATTTTGATTTTTCATAATGAAATTCACAAGCATTTAAATTTATTATTTATTTTAATTTCATTATATGCCTTTTTCTGCTTTTCTTTTCTTTTCTAAATTAAGAAAAATGTCAATCCTGGCAATTGTTTAAAATTTTATGATCTTGCACGAATTTTTGAGTAAATAGGAAATTTTATAATATTAATAAATGCAATTTTGGTATGAATACTCTCTTTTTCACTTTCGTTTTTTTTCACTTGCCTCGCGATCACTACCTTAAAAATTCAAGGCTCATTGAGTGAAAAGATGTGTTGACCTGCAACTTTTGCGACGTATTGAGCGAACTGATGATAGCCCCAGGCGAAATTTTTTTTTTAAATAAACGAGTTTTTACAGCGAAAGTTGCATTTCTCTGAGGATTGGTTTTTATTAATTAAATGTCAAATTCGAAGCTGCGTTTTTTTGTACAGCATATAAGCTTTTATATCATTTTTCCAAATAAAGGAAAAAACGGAGCATCTGACGACAAAAGTTCTGCTGGCCCGTTTGCATTAGGGACCAAGACAGACAAAATGAACCGTTCAGAAAAATTTGTCATAGGGAAAAATTTCGAGAAACGCGCGATTGAAGTCAAAGTGCCAGGGGGCGGATCAAAACCTCTTGGCTGCGGATCATTTTTTTTTGAATTTTTTTTTCTACCAACCGGATGTCAAAAGGCTTGCCGACCGAGGTGAAGAGCATGCCGACCGAGTAAAAGGCGTGCCGACCGAGTGAGTAGCTTGCCGACCAAGTGCATAGCTTGCCGAGCAAGTGAAGAGCGTGCCGACCTAGTGAAGACGCGTGCCGACCGAGTGAATAAACGTGCCGACCAAGTGAAAAGCTTGCCGACCAAGTGAAGGGCTTGCAGAACGAGCTAAAGCGTGCCGGCCGAGTAAAAGCATGCCGAGCAAGTGAAGAGCGTGCCGACCGAGTAAGAAAGCATGCCGACCGAGCGAAGAGCGTGCCGAACGAGTGAAAGACGTGCCGACCGACTAAAAGCGTGCCGACCAAGTGAAAGGCGTGCCGACTGAGTAGAGAGCGTGCCGACCGAGTAAAAGGCTTGCCGACCGAGTGAAAGCGTGCCGACCAAGTGAAAGGCGTGCCGAAAGAGTAGAGAGCGTGCCGACCGAACGAAAGCGTTCCAACCGAGTAAAAGCATGCCGACCAAGTGAAGAGCGTGCCGACCGAGTAGAGAGCATGCCGCCCAAGTAAAGAGCATGCCGACCAAGTAAAGACGCATGCCGACCGAGTGAAGACGCGTGCCGACCGACTAAAAGCGTGCCGACCAATTGAAAAGCTTGCCGACGGAGAGAGCGTGCCGACCGAGTGAAGACGCGTGCCGAACGAGTAAAAGCGTGCCAATCGAAAGAAGAGCTTTGCAAAATTTGCAAATTTTGCAAAAATTGTAATGTAAAACCCTATATAAGGGGGCTGATTCCATTCATTCTTTCGGTGCTTGCCGGCCACGGGAAAGCGCGCCGACCAAGTAAAGGCGTGCCGAACGATATAGGCCTCGGCCTAGGCCTCAGTTTTTCAATGGCCCTTTGCATTAGAGACCATGGCAGACAAAATGAACCGTTCAGAAAAATTTGTACCAGCGAAAATTTTCGAGAAACGCGCGATTGAAGTCAAGTGCCAGGGGGCGGATCAAAACCTTTTGGCTGCGGCCTTTTGGCTGTGGATCATTTTTTTAATTTTTTTTTTCTGCCAACCGGATGTCAAAATGCTTGCCGACCGAGGTGAAGAACATGCCGAACAAGTAAAAGGCTTGCCGACCGAATAAAAACGTTCCGACCAAGTGAAAAGCTTGCAGACCGAGTGAAGAAGTGTGCCGACCGAGTGAAGATGCGTGCCGAACAAGTGAAAAGCTTGCCGACCAAGTAAAGGGCTTGCAGACCGAGTGAAGAAGTGTGCCGACCGAGTGAAGATGCGTGCCGAACAAGTGAAAAGCTTGCCGACCAAGTAAAGAGGATGCCGTCCAAGTAAAGACCCGTGCCGACCGAGCGAAAGCGTTCCGACCGAGTAAAAGCATGCCGACCAAGTGAAGAGCGTGCCGACCGAGCGAAAGCGTTCCAACCGAGTAAAAGCATGCCGACCAAGTGAAGAGCGTGCCGACCGAGTAGAGAGCATGCCGACCAAGTGAAGAGCGTGCCGACCGAGTAAAGAGCATGCCGACCAAGTTAAGACGCGTGCCGAACGAGTAAAAGCGTGCCAACCGAGAGAAGAGCTTTTCAAATATTGCAAAATTTACAATTTTTGCAAAATTTGCAAATTTTGCAATATTTGCAAATTTTGCAAAGCCCCTATATAAGGGGGCAGATTCCACTCATTCTTTCAGTGAGTGCCGGCCACGGAAAAGTGCCGACCAAGTAAAGGGCTTGCCGACCGAGCGAAAGTGCGCCAACGAATAAAGGCGTGCTGAACGATTTAGGCCTCAGCCTAGGCCTCAGTTTTTCAATTATTTCAAGTATTTGAAATATTTCAAATAATTCAAATAGCGCGAAGCGCACTAGAGACAGCAGCTAAAGCACGTAGTCGACGCAGTCGGCTAGTTCATTTCCATAAATTATCCATAAATTAATTCGGCTGTTGGTTATTAGTTTAATCATCATTTTGTTTAGATATTGTTTCAATTTAATATTCGTTTATATAATTCTATATTTAGCTAGTAAGCAGAAGAATGGAATAAACATTTGCATGTATATCATAATACTTTATAGATGTTTATTTAATAATTTGCTTTACGTATTAAATTAGGTTTAAATATTTTTAGAAATAATTTCAATTGGTTTTAAGGCATTTATTTATTCGTTTTATTCCTTTCTCCTGTTTTGTTCACGCGACATGTTTCGCGTGCTATGTTTAATACTTGTCATGCATCACTTTTTTAAATACCTTCTTGATCAACTTAAGTTTTCTAATTTAAATAATTTTATTTTGATTGACTTTGCTATTTAAAACATACAAGCAACGAGAATTCCTAATGTTTGTATATAATGGTAAGGGTATCATTACTGTTGCTTTAAACCATCAATATATTTTATATTCAAATTTGGTTTTGTAATGATACATTTTTTCTGTCGGTCTGCTAGCGCTTTATCTTTTTGACGCTTCAAAAAAGTTAGCATTTCGATAAATAGAATAAATTTTAATATGACTACTTTTTGAAAGTTTTATTGTATAATTTTGGAATTTGGCAAGTAAATGATTCATGTACCAAATTTCGCGCTTGGCCGCTTTTCAATTATACCATTGACGACATTTTAATTCAACAAATAAAAAAATGTTTGAATTAGTTTATTTATGATTTATTTTATATTGTGTATGTATTTGATTTTTTAATAAAAGCCCTCAAATTTGCTAGTAATTGTATTTTACATTTATTGATTGTTCTACTATTTATATTACATTACTAGATGTTTAAATAAACTAAAGAGTAAGTTCAGAATCACTTTATAAATTTAACTATTTAAGATAAAACCGTTGTGCGATATTAAATTTTTAGTTATGTATAAAATTGCACTTTTAATTCGTCGTTACATTTTCCTGCTATTTTTTATTATATTTTAAATTTATTGGTTTGATTATACAGGCTCTCTTAGTTGCTTTTTTTCTGTATTTTACTTCATTTAAGAACATATTATTTTTTTCACTCCAGACAGTCTTGCAAAGTAGACTCATTAATAGTCGCCATAGGCGATTGTTCCCATTTTTGTATAGACGGCTTGGCTTGTCTTTTTAGAAATATAAAATATTTTTTATTTTTTTTTATATTAATTAATTTATCCAACAATAATATCATTCCTTTTAATTTGAATCTTTTATTTTTTTTTGCTTTTTTAAAACATTTGAATCAGGAATTTTGTGTAAAATAGGAATTTACAATGAACTATTTTCTTTAACTTTTATAAATTTATTTTACACAAGCATTCTAATAAATTCAAATATAATTTATTTAAACTTAATTTAATGAGTTAAAATATTTACTATTGCAAACTATGCTACCTAATTTAAAATATATATATTGTATTTTGCACTTTTGGATTTATAATTTTAAATTGTTGCGTAGTTAAGATCAAATTAAAAATTAGTGCGTAATACATCTTAATTTTGCAATTTCTCAATCCTTTTTTCAGTACCTTTTTAAGGTCTTTCTAAAATTAATTAACAAGAAATATGACAATTTTCGCCTTTTATTTTGAATTTGAAATATATTTACAATTTTTCACTTATATATCAATAAAACTAGTTGGATGAAGTATTTTTCTTGCTGCTAGTCTAAGGTTAATTTTTAAATTTATTTATTTATATTATTTATTATTTGTAATAATATAAGTTTTTTTTTCATTAATTTCAACAAAATGTAAATATTATTACTCTTTTGCTAATTTTAAAATTAGTTGTTAACTACCTTTTCTCCTCTTATAAATGTGATGATCTTTCTTGTTACTTTTCTATTCATTCTCGGCATAAAAATTGTTTTTGTCCAACTTAGGTTCGCATTAGTTTTTTTTTATCAATTTTATTAATTTCTGAAAATGGTTAGCCCTAGTAAATGCTTCAATGTAATCTCTTTTAATCAAAATGTTTTAAACTTATTTAAATTAAGATTATTAATTTATTTGCTCATTTGGATGTCTAAATCGTCGCGTAATTATATTTCAATTTGTATTATTAAATATATATTTTTTGGTGTTCATTTGTCGTCTTGGTTAAATATTGAAGCTGCTGAGAATGACAATCTACAATACGACGGAAAATAAAATTACTGCAAAAGTTAACTCAACTTATTTTATTTAAAAAGTTTACTTTAATTTTCTTAGGATATTGTTTCTCTTTTTTATATTTTGATGTTTAATTTAAGTTTTTTAAAATTCTTATTCAAACTTCATTGACAATATCTTGTGCCCTATCCGAAAATTGTCTAACTGACCAGTTTTCACTCGTAATGTAAATCGAGTATCATTGAACCAAATAGCCAGTGAAGTTATTTCTGTCTTCGGTTGAATTTTGTTTTTATTAATTTTATTAATTGGGTTTGCTTAATCATATTATTTTGTTTAAGTGTTTCTGTTTATTCATTAATTACGATTATAAAATTATTAATTACTTTTTGTTTATTTATGTCCAAAGAATGTATTTAAATTTTACTTTTTATTCATTTTTCAGTACCTTTTTTAAGGTCCTTTTAAAATTAAAATATTTACTATAAATATTTATTTTTTTTTATATACGATTGCATAAGTGGTCCAAAATTTTGTAATTATTTTTGTACATAAAAATATTATCTTAACCATTAAAATTAAAAGTTTTTCTTTCTGCCCTTCCATCATTACATTATACTGGAATCTTGCTGTTATCATGAAAGTATTCGACATTATTTTGTGGTGGAATTTAATTTTTTGTTTTTCTTGCTTGTTGAATTTTTATTCTTAAAAAAATAAATTAAATAGTTTAAAAAAATGGAATTGATTAGCATTTTACAATTAAATGCGATCGTCGGGGTTTTCTCCAAACTCTCCTCGAAACATGCCTTACACCGGCCTATGATGACTATGAGCTGTTTCAGTTTGTCCAATTAAGTATTTTCTATAAATAAATTTTTAAAGATTTAATATTTTATATTTTAAAGGGACCAAGGCGAATTTATAATTTATTTTATTTTATTTAGTCTTCAATTTGTAGGAAGTTAGTTGCCATTTCTTTATTAAATTGTTGTAACAGTGTTATTCTGAAAGAACTTAGCTTGTTTGTTAAAAACTATTTTTTAAAATAACGGTTTTCACATCTTGCGTACAAAAGTATCAAGCATTTGCGCATTGCGTTGTCGGGTTGCAGGAAACTTTTATTTTTTTGTTTGTAACTTTTGTCTCAATGATTTGTGATTATTGGTTTTAATTTAACTTTCCAATAAATTTCATAGGTATTTTTAATTATTTAATGTGCTTCAATTATATTATTTTTTATTTAAGTCTTTCAGTATTTAATGTACTTTGTTTTTTTTTTGAAAAAAGATGCACTGCATTTTGGCCATTTTGGATTGTAAGCGCGAGCTCTTTTGGTTTTTTTAAACTTCAAATATTTGAAACTAGTGTGAAAACCTTATTTACATCGGATAACCTTTTTAATTTTTATATCATTTTTTAGATATCTTCTTGATCAACCTAAGTTTTCTTATTAAATAAATTTATTTTATTGACTTTGCACTTTAAAACATAGAATTCCTGTTTTGTTGTTAATTGTAATGTATCAATTATTTTTAATTTAATTTTGACTTTTTATTTTTTTGAGAAAATGCATCTCAGAAAAATAGCTTTGCGCTTGTTAATGCCTTTTCCTGCCGTACTTCATGACATTTTTATTTATTATATTGAATTTAATGTTTGTAAAAAAGTAAGTAAAGTATTCTTTTTTTTTTGTCTGTATCTGCCTTTAATAAAATGGAATGATTTAATAAATTAAAATAATTGTACATAATTTAAATAAATTAAAGTGAAAAAGCAGATGAAATGAAACGCATGTGGAAATAAAAATGAAATTTATTTATGATTTAAATAGAGAAATTATATATTTATTTATAATACTCAGAAGAAAAACTAAAGAAAATAAAACCCTTTCAAAAAGCGTTATTTTTATAACAAATTTAAAAGAAAAACCCTTTTATCCGTTTAACCAGCAAAGCAAAGAGAAGACATTTGTTTGCAAGCAGATTTTATTTAAAAAGAAAAAATAATTCAGATTCCATAGAATGTTTTTCAACGTATATACATATTATATAAAGCAAAAATAACAATAAAATGCAAAAAAAAAGCAACAAAGCATTAATATCTAAGAATTCGATCTTAAATAAATATAAATCTATATTGTAAATAATAATATATTATATATACAATGCCAAAATTATGAAACTCATTCCTCCCCGCCACTTTTAATCATCAACTAATAGTAAATGGACAAAATTTCAAAAAATTTAAAGCAAAGTCTAGAAAATATTTATTAATGTTTTAATTGTACAGATGCACTTACAAATATTTGTTGAAGTCAGTTAATTCATTTTAAAAGTTTCGGCAGAAATCATACACTTTTTTGGTGTAAAGTGATTTTATTTGAAACAAATTTTATTAAATAATATATTCATTATATATAATATTTTAATTTTTCACTATGTCTATTTTGCATTTAATGGATAGCGTTCATTATATTTACTGCATCTATTTTATCTCACATTTGAGCGCATCATTTCTATAATAATAAACAATTATGATATAAGTACAATTTAATTTTAATAATTTTTTTATTTAGTAAATTGTGTTAACATAGTTTTTGCGATCTCTTACAACAACAAAATTCGTGTTTTTTCCAAACTCAGGTAAGGCTCATCAGAAAATATAAACATGCATTACGCCAAGGTAATACCGCCTCTGCATTGAAAATTCCATTTTATATATAAAAATGTGACATTGTCCTTTACCTTTTATTTTGTTTACAGTCAATTATGAATTTTTTCAACTCATATGAATACTTTCATTAAAATTCTCTAGAATTATATGGTTCACACTGAGTGTATAAAAACTTAATAAGCCCCAACCTATTTTGTTGTATTTTTAAAATTAACTTGATGGTACACTTTTTACAAAATATTAAATTAATTGATAAATAAAATATATTATTATTTTAATTTCATTTCTTCCTTAATTAACCTTGTATTTATTTTATACTTTTTAATTTAAGCAAAGTAATTATTTCATTCCTATTGATACAATTTTTTTCTCAATAACTTTATTTAATATTTTTACTTTATTTTTATTTGTTTCTGAGTTTTTGTAATCGAAAGATTTTTGTATCATTTTTTATTGTCTCACAAATTTATTTATTTAATTTTTTAACAGATTGGACGACAATTTTGTGATGGTCGCGCCATTGCAGGCATTTTCTTCCAAATTCCAAACATATTTCGTAACATAATATTAATTTTATAATAATAAATATATATTTTTCATTTTTAAATCTTTTTGTCTAAGCTTAAAACAGGAATCTGGTTAAGACTCTTTACATCATTTAATATAATTCTTTTAAAATTACCATACTCGTTGGAAAAGTTACTGATAATTTAATTGTTATTTAATTGTGAATTTTATGTCTTTTTAATATTTTCACAATGTATTATTTTTAATCTAAATTAAAAAATTGAAATCAATTGTATAATTTATTTTTTTATTTGATTTTTTTTTGACGGTTGCTTCATGTACATTGATTCGTTTTGGAAAAATAAAAAGCTCTTGTACTGAAAATGGAAATCCTGATTCGGGCTTATCCGCCTCTCCAGCCGTCGTTTTGGGGGATTGTAAAAGACTTAAAATTTTTTATATTATCTTGTTTGTTATGACCCGTTTTTATTAATTTTTAATATAAAGTTTTCAAATAAAATTTAAATAGCCGACGTGTGAGATGTTTCCGGCCATTTAAATAAATATATTTAAAAATTATTATCGCGAGATTTAAATTGTTAATGAATGTTTTTTTATATTTGTTTAAAAGTTTGTTGCTTAATTCCAATAATTTATTTATTTAATTTGCTAGAAAAACTGCCGCATTTTTTCATTCGGTTGATTATAGCTATTTAAATAGAACAGATTTTTATATGGGTTAAAAATATATTTTATTAACTTTATAGTTTGAATTTTCGGCTTCACTCGTCTTAAACTTCTAGTCAATTATTGAGGATTTGCCGAAAAATGTTATTTTAAAAATTCATTTAAATGATATTGTTAATTCATAGTTAAAATCGAAAATATAGTTACAATTAAAGGAGCGATTTTTATTTTCTTGTAATGCTACTAGTTTAAATAGGTATAAGTTTCTCATTTTGAGCACTGATTATATTGATTATTTTTTATTTGTCTATAATTAGGTTGTTTTTTTAAACTTCTGGTTATTTTATGTGCTTCTTTTAATGATTGTATTCAGGCATGAGAATCGTAAAATAAAAATTTTATTTCTTTAAATTTATATAAACTTTAATCAATTTGTTTAAATAAAAAGTAATTTAATTTTACTGATTTATTGGAAACGTATTTATTTTTAAAAACTAAATTTTTATTTTGATATGACAATCTTTGTATCATATACTATTCTATATCATTTTGCGGATTTGGTCCGCAAATAATTTATTTCACAAATTATATTTTTTTTTTGATTAAATTATTCAAAAATATTGTATCATTATTAAAAGTCGAAATATCAACGAGATCGTACATTATTCGTTTACTTTTATCCGCAGTGTCAAACGCTGAAGATGATGTGTAAATTTCTCATGATAAAATTGAACAAAGTCGCATAAAGTCTTAAAGAAATAAATTTACAAAACTATTTTCATAAAATGAGTGATGATCTCGGGGTTTCCTCTTCAGCAGATGATATAATGTTATGTTTATCTACTTATTGTTAGGTGTGCTAATAATTTTTTTCATTTTAACGGAAATTTAGGTATAAAATTTTTATTTGTATACATTATTTTTTATCATCGTTATACTGATGGCATTCCAAGAAATAATAAACGAGTGCATTTCAATCGAATTGCCACCAACCCCTTAAATTACATTTTTAATTATGAGTTTTTTTGTATTTAATATTGTAACAAAGATTTTGGCATTTCGTTCATCTGTTTGCATTATATTCTTTTTCCATAATTTAATAAATTTTCGTTACCGCTGCTGAATGTGTCGCAAAAGACTGCTTCTGTGCTGATACACACTAGTGCATTGCGGACGGACGGCTGGAATTTTTTATTATTTAAAAGAGTTTAAGGCGCTAGGACTTGTCTGCAGTAATTCTCTTCATTTAAATCAAAATTTTGGTGTATTTGTTTTTCATTTTGGTTCGCTTTTCGCAAAGATGATGACCTTCATTATCGCAATTTGATTATGTTGTTTTTTATCGTTGTATTAATAATTTTTATTTCTTTAAAAAAATTAATAAAAAAAGCTTTATAAGCTCTAAAGTTTTTTTAAATAAAATTTGTTTATAAGTGAAATTGTATTATATAATTTCACAATGCTTCTCGTCGGGTCAATTAAAGGCAGATAATCATGAATTCTTCGTTGTTGATGTGATGCTCGTTCAGCGGAACTCATGCACTTTTTAGTGTAATTTGATTTTTCTTTGAAACAAATTCTATTAAATGAGATATTTTATCTATAAGTTATGCAATTACATACAGCATCTTATCCAGCTTAGCTTTTTTATATAATTATTTAATTACATTTTTTAAATTTATTTATATATTGGTTCTATTGGTCTCATCAATTTTCAAGTATTTAGTTAGGTGTGCTAATACTTTTTTTCATTTTAACGTGAATTTAGGTATAAATTTTTATTTGTATACATTATTTTTTTTCATCGTTATACTGATGGCATTCCTTGAAATAATAAACGATTGCACTTCAATCGAATTGCCACCAACCCCTTAAATTACATTTTTATTTATGAGTTTTTTTGTATTTGATATTGTAACAAAGATTTTTGGCATTTCATTCATTTGTTTGCATTATATTCTTTTTCCATAATTTAATAAATTTTCATAATTAATTTTTCGCTTTATAATATATTTACTCACAAATTAAAAAGTATTTTTTTGAATTGGATTAACGACATTTATTTTCTCCGAGGTTCAGTCATTTTGCTAAGTTTAATGTAAAAAGGAAAAACAAATTAGTATATATTTAATTTATCATTATAAATTTTTAAATCACATTTTTTGTTTTGCTTTTTATTTTGATAAATCATTTGTCCTCTCACTATTACTTCTTAGTCTAAAGAGTTCATTTTGCAAACCTTTTTATTTGTGCCGCAAATTAATCACTTTACATTTACATTTTCTTATCTCCTGATTTGGCATGTCGATTCAGCATTGCATGAGATAGAGATGTCGACATATCTGATATTGATTGAGGTTTATCTTTAATTCTTTTAGACTATTACTTTAAATTCTTACATTGTTTTTTTTATTTTCTTAACTATTTTTCGCTTTCTTCTTAAAGATAGAATGTTTGTTTTTATACCGTTTCTCTCATATTTGTGATTTTATTTTATTTTATCTGTACACGACCAGCTTACCCAATAATGTGATAGCAAAATAGTCCATTTTAAGAAAAACTCTTGTTTATGTATTTGATTCTGTCTCGAATTATTTCATTAATCATTTAAACACCAGAATTTAATTTAATTATTTATTATGTATTTATTATATTTTGTATGTGTATTATTTAAAAATAGAGTATACCGCCACTCACATTTTTAAATTTAATTTTATTTCAGTTTTTAATTTTTGAACCATGACGATCATCGTCTCTATTTCTGAGTAGTCGCCACGCATAGGAATTATTTATTATTTGCTACTCTGATATGCTTTCATTGGAATTTTTTTTTTGTAAAATATTTTTGTTTTTTTATAATTGATTTTTGCTTTAGATGATATTAATAAATATTTATTTACTTTTCTGCTATAAATTGGTGATTAGGTATTTGTTGTCTAAAAATAATCTTCTTGCATTCAAATGCATCTATTATTTAACAAGCCCTGCTAATCACAATTAGCCCTATATCACATCAATAACTTAGCACATACAAATTTATTAATATTTATTCTAAAATAATTTGTATTTGTATTTACTCAATTTTTAACAGGTCTTATTGTTTGATTTTTTTAAAAGAAATTAGTGTTGAAATGTAAGAATTATATAAATACTATTTCACTTTTCTTAAATTATCCTTCTCGAATACTTGGTTAATTTCTGTTTCACTTTTTAAATTTGAAGGCTTTGATTTATATGATTTAATACTTTTTTAAACAGAACTAATATTTCGTAAGATATTTTATTTTGGTGTTTGATATAATGTTAACATGTTCATTAATTATTCATGAGTATAAATTATGTTTGAGAATCTTTTTGTTTTAAATTGCAAATTGTAAACGTTACCACTAAATATTTGAGTTTGTTGGCTTTCTCGAACCACCCTTGTAGCTCTTATTTATATTTTTACTAATCCTTGAATTGCTCAGTTTTATTTATTATTTGGTTTTTGTGACGGATGCTTCAGATGGGTACATTGATCCGTTTTTGGGAAAATGAAAAGCTGTTGTACTGAGGGCTGTCCAGAGTTAATCATTTTAAGCCATTAGCTTTGGTTTCAGATTAATTAATTTCTTTTTTTTTTGTATATAAATGCATATAGTTAAGAATGAAAGTCAAAATTTTATTAATTTTTTGTTATTATAAATTGCACAGGAATACAACTTACGGAAACCGAGGCTTTGTGATCATGAATGTTCTTTGGTATAGAAAAGAAATAAAATTATTATAATTATTTAATTTTTTTAATACAAAAAACTATATTGTTATTTTAGTATTTTACAATAATTTATATATTGTAGTTTTTTGTTAACCGTTCTTTCCCATTTCTTGAGTATTGAATTATCTGCGTCATATCTTATTTTTTTATGATATTAAATTTTTAAATGAATCAATTACATTTTTTTATTCTAATTAAGATGCTTCTGAATCTTAGAATTTTTTTATCGTCACATCTTTCGTGTAAATTATGAAAATTCTTATTAAATTATGTAAATTCTTATTCTTAATAGTTTTTTTGGGCGAGATAAAATAAAAAACATACAAAAATTTTCATTAGATAAGGTCTATTTGTTTTAAATGAAACGCCGAAGTGAGTAATAATTGTTCAAAAATTTCGTTTAATATTGTTTAAACCTTGGTCAATACTGCTTTAACTGTTACTCCGAATTTTTTTATTTCAACTAGTTTCTTTTTCGAAGTTTTTTTATTTTTGGATTTATAAAAAACTTTCTTAAACAATTAATTTTATTTTTATTAGTTTGATGTTGTTTTTAAAATTCCTTCTTTATCTTCATCTGCTATTTGAGTTAACTATTGTTTCTTATATAAAAAATTTCAATAAATATTAGTTCAATATTTTTATTCTGTTCTTTAATCTTTGCAGGGTTTTTATCATTATCTTTTGCTTTAGGATTATTTGAAAATTTTTTTGTTTTTTTCTAAACTGCATATTGACAAAGTTTTGAAATTTAACGAATTATTACTCATTTCTTCTTTAAATTCATTAGATTCTTTAATTTTTTGCTTTCATTTATTTCTTTGAGATGCCTGGCTAAAATATTTGTTATAATCCTGTGATGCAATCATCCATTTAGGAGTTAATGACTTTTTAGACAATGTTTTAAAAAGGATATTGACTTCCTAATATTGTTCATATATTGAATGACAAATATAAATGCATTAAAATAGATGTTTTTTAAATTAAAGTTTGAAGATAATTTGTTTTATATTTATTTGAATAGCATCAATATGTCCTAATTGTCCTTTTTATATTTTTTTAATCCAACGGTGTTTTTTGGTCTTAGTTTTTGACTTTTTAGAAATGTTTTTTAATTTTATAATAATAATTCATTCGGACATATTCCCTATTTTATTTTTAATTATTTTCCAATAATTTGTATTAAATTTTTCTAACGGCTTTTTATGTAATAATTTTTTTTCTTTTATTATGTTTGTAATATTAATTTTTGAAATTTGGCGAATAGCCTCTTCATTTGAATCTTCACTCGTGCTGTTGCCTAAGTTGAATTCAGCCTTGTTGGCGGTTATCAACGCGACGCGCATCTTTGTGTAATTTATTGTATTTAATTTCACTTAGATAAGATTTTTCAACGCCAAGATGACGAGTTGATAATGTAAATAAGGAATTGTGACACTTTGGATGCTTATTAAGTTGTCAGTAATAACTTCTTAAATTAAATTAGTTAGCAGCTCTTAAATGATGCAAAAAAACAATTTTATTTTAATGTTTTAATTTTATTATTTTACAAATTTGCAAAGGAACAGAATATGTCCAGCTTATTGTAGCTGACTCTGGCCGCTGGATTGTAAATATATTTTTAATGACTTTTTATCTTTAAAATACACAAGTAATGACAGTTTCTAAAATTTGTTTTATCGCGTCTTTATGAGTTGTTAAAGCTTTGTATGATAAAGTTTGTTTTGTTTCTTAAACTTTATCGTGCCATTTGACATTTAACATATTGTCATATGGATAAAGCTGTAGCGCCTGACTAATGGGTTTTTCTATGGTCGTTATTGTCTAATTTATTTTCGTTTATTTAAGTTTATTTTTTGTACCTATCTATTTTTTTAAAGAATAGAAATTGTGTTTCATTTTTGGAAATAATCCATCTCTTTGAAATTTTGCTGTTTTTTTATACTTATTTTATTTAATTGAAAAATATTAGTTTGAATTTCATTTAATTTTATTAGGTTCAATTGCTTTTTCACAGTCCCACTGCTACCGCATCACCACGCGCTGTTGCTTTTTTTTCAAAAATGGCTTTTCCCAACGGTTATTAAATTGATCGATGGTGCATATAATTTTAAGTTAATGTCTTTGTAAGATAAAGCCCATTGTCCTCTTTCCGTTTTTTCTCATTTTCAGCTTCTTTCTTAACATTTTTTTTAATAATTTTTTTTTTTGGATCAAATAGCGAAGCATTATTAAATCTTTAACTACTTAAATTTTTCTTGACATTAATAGGTAGATAGTCAAGACAAATACAAGAGCTGAAGGAGTAGAATTAATTTATCGTTTAATTTAAAAGTTTAGGCTTTTCAAATATATTTAAATTAATTGTCTAAATTAATGAATGAATTTACATTCATCACTCAGTACTATGTTCATTCCGGTTGATATTTAATATCATATATATATATGTGAAATTATATAATCTTCGCGTCATTGAGACCGTCGCTTGTTTGGATAACAAACAACGTCCCATTGAAGTGCTCAGGGCTAAACATCGCAAGTTTCCATACGGAAAAAATAAGGGGTAAATGCACCAAAACAAAATAATTATCCTCATGGCTACAGGCCTAGAATTTAACAGATTGGCATACCAGAAGTCTGCAAATTTTTAGGTTTAAATGTTCACCAGAACATGTACAAATAACAAAGAAAGTTTTCGACACATTAGTGTTAAAACAGGTAATTAATTATCTTTTACACATATAAGAATAAATTAGAGTTTAAATATATTTTTTTAATTGAGAAAACCATTTAACTTCAAAATCACTAGCACGACTAATAATGCTTTTGATGAGTTTTTTAATTGTGGAAAATCTTTTTAGACATAATCCAATTATCAACTTTTCTAATTTTTATTTTTTTTAAATACATCAGATAATGTTGGCTCGACATCCATGCTATATTTTATTTAACTAAATTTTGGCTTTGTATTGTTTTCTTTAATTTCGTTATGCTTTAAAACTTAATTGTACTTTTTCTGTCTTTAGTGACAAATAATTATTTTTCGAGTCATTGCACAGATTTAATTGTCGATTATAATTGCTGCTGAATAATTTAATTCAAGCATATGAACACATTTTGACATGCATGATTTCCATTCCATTCCATTCCATTTCATTTTTTTTTTGTTTTGTGCGTTTTTAATTTGAACTGTAAAATATTATTGTTTTCGCAAATGAAGCATTTTAATTGTAATTTTTAATAAATTGCTGAATAACTAACTAAATTTTATGGTCTGGATGGATACAATTTTTTGTTTTACTTGGTTCTTTAAAATAATTATTTTTTTACTTATCTGTCTTAGGTAATTTTGACTTTTTTAATTGTTAAAATTTTATATAAAGGGATAGTGATCATTAAGTAACTTCATTATTTTATCTCACACTTTAGCGCAACATTTTTAGACAATTTAAAAGTATTTAGTGATAATTTTCTCTTTAAATTCAAATATTTTTTTTGTTAGTTTGCATAAAAGTTATTTTTATTTCTTTTTAGATAAAGTTGTTGTTCAATAACAGAGTTTCGCAAATGAGATTATTTGATTGAAGATATTAGTATTTCAATTCAATTGATTATGCCATTGTCCACAGAATGTAGCTGTGGCCTATTTCGTGAATTGCCATTCTTCAGTATATTATTTATACTGTGTTATTTTATTTTGCCAGGATATATTTGTTTGTTTACATTTTTATGTAATATCCATTTGACTTTTTGTGGAACCATTGCGCTTTACGGTTGCGTTTTTAGCGCTTAGACAAGTCACGATTAAAAAATGGTGACAATTTGTGTCAGCCGTTACAATTGTACTCTAATCTCGTCAAGTTTATTTATTTGCTGATAAGTGAATTTAAACATTTGTTGATAATTTTTTACTAATAATATGCATTCAAAGTGTTATTTTTATTTGGTTTTATTATTTTAAATATGCTTTGATTTTTAATAATAGAATGCCAGTTAGAGCTAAGGTCGAAATATTTGGCTTGCGATAAATTATTTCCAAACGATTAAAGACCAATGTTTTTACTTATTTGATAAGGCCAATAATTACATAAAATAAAGCTTGAACAAATGCGTTTTTTTGTATACAAAATTTATTTTGTTAAGTCGTATTATATCTATTTTAATGCCTTTTTTATGTATAATTTGCTTCTTGAATTTTGTAGCATTAGAAAATTTATTTTTTTTTAATATTTATTTTATTTTCTGTCTTTTTGACTCATAATTATTTTTCGAGTCCTCATTTTGTTCAATTGGTTCGTTTATTCATTTTCTTTTTTTCGTTGTTAGATTTATTTCATTTTCTTTTTCGTTGTTTGAGGAAAGTCAAAAACACTCTTTTAATATTAATTTTGTTGACCTTCTCTCTACAATAACTTGTTTATATTTTTGCTTTGACATTATGAGCCGAATATCGCAGAATATATAACCAAATAAATTGTTCACGTTATGACGTTATGATGATCATCTCCATGGCCACCACTGGCCTCTGCCTTTTATATAATAATCTCTTAATAATATATTAAAAATAAATTTCACATTTCGGTGACTAGTTTTATTACTTAATTTTCCTTAATCTGAACACATTTTTATTTACACTGTGAAAGGAAATTACTTTTTAAATTTATTCATGCTTATAAATTTAAAATTAAATTTTGGTTTTATAAATTGTGTTTGATAAATCAATAATATTTTGTTTTAATTATTTCGCTGAATAATTATTTTTTTTTTAACTCTCGCTTTTTCGCTTGCATAAGTGGTACAAACTGAACAAACTGAATATAATTATTTTTGTACATAAGAATTTATGTTAATCAATTAAATTAAATTGTTCTTGACCATTTTCGCCTTTTCTTTAGAATTGGCAATATAATTTACAATTTTTCACCATTTAAAATATACCAATAAATCTTTTTTCATCGCAGAGTTAGTGCTGGTTAATTTTTAAATTTATTTATTTATTATTTATTAAATAGGTTTTGAATTTTTATTTATTATTTAAAATAGACACCTAAAATGTTTTATAATTGAATGCGATAATCGGTGTTTTCCTCTAACTCTCCACGAAATGTGACTTCATATAAGGCCATTCACATCTTTCTTTCGAAATTGTTTATCTTCTGATCCATCGTATACTCTGTTAAAGATTTTTAGGTTTATGTATGAAATGCAAAATCAAAATTTTGGCTGTCTTTGTTTTGGAACTTTTGCGAAAACTTATTTTATCTTGTTAATTTTATTTAAATTTGATAGCTAGATGTCCGCAATTCGCTTCGCATAAGTAGTTCCTTTTTCTTCAACAAGTAAATTTCTTTCAAAATTTTTTTATGCTACTTTAATGATATAACTGAAAAATAAAATTATAAAAGATGTTTTTTTATTAATTTAGTAAGTAAAAGCCATGACCCCTCCTTAAACTTTCTTTTAGGCCTGAGTAGCTGATTTTTATTTTCTGTTATCTTTTTTATTAAACAGTTAAATTTATTCGATTGATCTGCCACGAGAAGAATCTGAGCGGTCTTCGTAGTAAACTACGTGTCCGAATCGAATATACTCCGTGGATAAACTGACGATGTCTACTACATGTTTTTCCCGATATTCAATTATTGCTTTTTATTCGGATTTTTTTTCAAGTTTGGTAGAATAATTTAATCATTATTAGGATAAGATAAATATTCGTTATTTCTATTTATCATTATTAATCAAAAATAGGTATTAAATTCCAAATATAAGTAAGTGCAATTATTATTTATCATTTAAGTGTTTTAATTTAGTAATTTTTTTGATATGGCATAAAACGCCGAAGTGAGCAAAAATTCGTTTTTCTTCATTTAGCATTTGGGTGTTGCTTTTGATAATAAAACTTAATTTGAATCAACATTTATTTTTGTGTATAATAAATTTCAATAAATTATTATATTGTATTATTCTAAAAAACAATGCTATATACTAAGCAAAGTACCCTCTGATACTCTGATAGTCAATGTATATAAATGTATTTGTTAATTTAATAATGTCAAAGCCTTGGTCAATTTTGCTTTAACTTTTACTATGATATTTTAACTAAGTTTTTTTTTGGTTTTTGAATTCATAAAAATAACTCTTTGGGCCTTTTTATTTTATTAGTTTGATGTTATTTTTAAATAAATGTTTCTTCTTAATCCATTTGAGCACTAATTCCGTCATCAATGAAAACCATAAGGTCCATCAGTCTTTCATCAGTGATTCCAGCGAATTTCAAGCTTTATTTTTTTGTAAAAGAAAATAAATGAATTGCTTTAATTTTGGTAACTGATTCGGTAAATTCTGCAGTGACATACAATGTTCATCTGCTCCATTTACGATTATCGTTGAAGCCTTCGCAATTTCAACTTGTAAACTCGTAGCTAGTAGTAAAGTCTCTAGTTATTGAATATTAGCAGAAGAATGTTTTTGGCGTTATTTTTTTATAATGAAAATTAATTTAAACAATTGTTTTTATGTAAAAATTTCAATAAATATTAATTACATTTTTACACTGTTCTTTAATCTTTGTAGGGTTTTTATCTACTTAAGTCAAATGTTTAGCATCGATCTGTTAATGTTTTAACGACAATTTCTTCTGAATTGCTCTATCGCTTTTTTGTGATTTCAATTTTTATTGATAGGGTTGTGAATCTTTTACAATGAGATTATTTAAAAATGTTTATTAGTTATATTTTTTTTTTCTTTATTTCATAACAGTATAATAATTTAGGCGTTAATGAATTTTTTGACAATGCTTTAAACAGGATATTGACTTTCTAATATTGTTGATATATATGAGTGACAAATATAAATGCATTAAAATATGTGTTTTTTTATATTAAAATTTACATTTTTGCGAATTGTCTTTTATTGGACCGTTGCAAGCGATAGAATTGTGCAAGGGACATCTTTTTGTGAACATTCCCAATCATCTTGCAGTAAAAACAACTTAATTAGTATTTATTGTATATTATATTTAAATAGCATCAGCGTAATCATTGATTGAATTTTTTAGCTACAAATTTAAACCAAAGAAAGATTCTTCTTCCTCCCAATCTTCATAATGCATTGTAAACATTTGGGCAATAGTGTTTTGTTGTCTTAGTTTTTGACTTTTTAGAAAAATTTTTTTTTTTAATTTTTCATTTCTCATTTTTTATTGTACAAATGCAACGTTCAGCTGGTTGATTACTTGTCCGCTTTTAATGTCATTTTCCTCTAGATAATAATGCAATGAATTACTGTTTAATGTTCGTACATATTATTGTCTTTATTGTTTATATTTTTTTTTTTTGGTTTTGCCTATTCGTTATAATTCTTAAATTATTTTATAATTATATATACTTCTATTTAATATATTATTTGTTTAAAGTTCGATCTTTCCTCGAGATCAGTCTGATATTTGTGACATCAATACAGTAGTGTTGTCATCATTTTTCTTTTACTACAAATTAAATTCATGTGAAAATTACTCAATTCGCTGCTGATACATTTGATAATTACCTATATTATAGATTATTCGTAAACTCCAAGTGTCACTCTCGCGCGCCGCATTACAGTAAAGTTGTTAACGCTAATGTCGATGTCATTGCTGATGCTCTAAAGTTAAGTAAATTATAATTATTTTTTTTATTATTACCATTTAGCATTAGAATTACTTTAAATTTCATTGTTTCTCACTTTTTGCTTCTTACGCACACACAATATAATAGTTCTTTTCAAAATAGTTTTTTTTTATTCGATTAAACTATTATTTTTCCACTTATTAAATTAATCATTTACAAATGCATTTTAAGGAGACAATTTTATTGATGTTATTGTCAGCTTTAACCGCGCGGTGATTATTTATAGTTATAAAATTATTCGTCATGCCCGGTCGATGGTATAAAAAAATTTGATGATATTTTGCTTTTTTATACAATTTTAATAGTGAGGCAAAAAAATCAATGTTTAATAAATTGTTTTAATAAAGTATGACGTTGACTCGAACATGTCCACTTGCTTTTGAAGGGTTGATCCAATAACAATTTGTTCCATTACGACTTACTTTTTATATGAAGAAATTGTTTTTAATTTCGGCAGTTTCGTAGATACTTTAATTTTTCTTCTTTGATGCAAATTTTAACATTTCAGTTTCTTATATTTAATAATTTTATTTATCATTTGCTTCATTTTTTATTACCATAATGCTGAATTATATTTTGTTTTCTGTTTTAAAATTTTCTCCTCTTAAGTTTATATCTTTTATGATGAATTATTTTTTGAGTCATTCCATTATCCTCTATTTGATGCGTTGATTTTGCTGGCCCTCCTTTCTCTTTACTGAGCATGGACTTAGAGAATTTTTTAATTTGTTCAAATATCGCTCAAACACCTGAATAAAAATTTATTTTGTTTATCTTGGATTCTTTATTGGACAAACTAATCACTTAATTCGCTTAATCACATTTATAAATAAGATTTTGTTTGTTTTTTTTGTTTTTTAGTCTAGTACCAGAGTTTTTTTTTTTCAATCATTGGAATAGTTAGGTGTATAAATATATTTGTTTCATTAAAAAATTTTCTTTGAATTAATAAGGCATTTTTGAAATTTATTTTGGTATTGAAGAGAGATTCCAGTGAGGCTCAATTTACTTTATAAATTTAATTTTTTTATTAAATTAAAAATTTATTTGGTTATTTTTAAAACTTAAAATTTTCAATTTGCCATGATCCCATTCTTGAACCATTTTTTCCTTAATGCTTTATGCATGCATATCATAATATTTTCATAAGAATATTTATTTGATTGTTTGTTTTTAGGTATTAATTTAGTTTAATGTTTATGGCATTTACTCGTTTTACTCTGAGTTCCTGTATTTATTTTCATTGCTTTACATTCTGAAACGAGAATCCTAAGAAGTAATTTTATTATAATTGTATGTGTGTCTTCACTGTTGTTTATACCAATTATTTGAATATTTTTCGAATAAATTTAATTTTGGCTTTGTAATTATTACTTTAATTTTGTTATTTTGAGAACTTATTTTCTTATTTTCTCTAATTCAAAAACCATCATTAAATCGCTCTCGTGTCTTATTGATTTACCAAGAAAAAGTGTTCGGGCTTAACCGCCCTCGAGCCGCCGTTTCAGGGGGATATAAAAGATTTAAAAATATTCTATATTGTTATGTTTATTATGCCCGTTTTCTATTTATTTTTAATATACAGTTTTAAATAATTTAAAATTAAGAGAACTAATTTAGTTTTATGTTTTTATGCCTGCACTTTTTTACTGGAATTTAATTTGAAACTATTTGTTTTGTATATCATAAAATTTAAATTCATTGTTTATAGAATTTAGGTATAATAATTTTCTTTGTAAAATATTTTCTTTGTTACTCCAAGAAATATTGAACGAGTTGAACTTTAATTGGATTGCCATCGGTCCCATAAATCATGTTTTCTTCTCCGTGCGTTAGAACTACAATAATGGCACTGTGTGTGTGTGTAAATTATATTAACTTTAATAAATTGCATCGGTCGCTCGCTTCCTTTTGATAGATTTAATTTTTTTTCTTTTTATATCGTAAACTTTTTACATATTTTCACAAAGCAAAAAATTTTAATATGACGATCTTTGTATCTAATATTTGTATCATTATTAGTAGCGGAAATATCAGCGAGGTCAAAAATTATTTGTTGCTTTTGTACACAAAGTGAGTTTTTTTTGATGACGCTGTCCAACGCTGATTTTGTATGATGATATGTTTAATTTCTCATGATAAAATTCATCAAAGTCTCATAAATTCTAAAAAAAATTACAAAAACTATTTTCTAAATATTAGAATAACGACTTATTAATTGATTTTTATATACTTTTTTTATTTAATGTTTTCGAATGTTAGGGTTTGGATTGTATTCAGGTTGATTTGCATATTCATTCAAGACTGTATTTCATTCATTTGCATCGCTTTGTCCGTAATATTTTTTATTATTAGATTTATTTTTTTTAATTTAATATATTTTTGTAAAATTTAAACTTTTTGTTTTTAGGTTGGATAGATATTACTGCACAGTTAAATGATAAAAGATATGATTTTAAATGCAAAATAGAATAATGGGTTTTCGGGCAATATTGGAAAATTTTAATTTTACACTTTTTTAGTGAAATTTAATTGGCAATTATGTATTTGCTTGCATATTATAAAATTATTAAATCTTTGTTTATTTCATTTTTTTACTTATAATTTTGGTTTTTGTTTCTTATTGAAATTTTCTGTGTAATATTTTTTCTTTTTTTACAAATTACTTTCTTCGACTGTTATACACTGCTGGCACTTTAACAAATATTGAATGCTTGTACTTCAATTGGATGCCATCGGTGATCATAAATTACATTTTCTTGTCCATGAGAGGACAATTTGTGTTTCGGTCGACTCCTTTTGATCTGTAATTACACTTGTTTTCGCGTCAGATCCAATTTTATTCATTTACTATAAAATAAATAATGTATATATGATAAATGCAACAATAAATTTTGAGATATCTAATTTAATTTTTTTTTATATTTTAAAATTGATTGGTAGCCTGCCAGTACAAAGCGGTCATTGCTTCTGCACTGAATGATGGACCGACGTTGTTTTCCGGCTATTCAAATAAATGTATTTAAAAATTTTCATGGAAGGTTTTAATTACTTATGAATATTTTTTATGTTTTGTTTGAAATTTGGTCGCTTAATAACACTAATTAATTTATTTAATTTCCTAACGGCCGCATTTTTACTTTAGTCGATTATAGCTATTTGACTGAATAGATTTTTATATGGATTAATAATTAGTAAGGATTTTTAAAAATTTAGATTTATGCAAAAAATGTGAATTTTTTTTTTCTATATTTGCGTACTTTTATCATATTTTATTTAATGTATATCTAAAATTTAAAATTGTTTTTTTTTCTTTAAAAGGGTGTTTAATTGTTTTAATATTTTTTAACATTATCTTTTTTTTAGAATATTTTTTATTTAAAACCGGTATCTATCATTTCTCCTGCAGTTTTAATCTGGATAATTCAAAATAAATTGCAGCTCCCGGTCGAATATTTCTGTAAAGTTTTTTTGTATTAAATTAATTTTTTACTTTTGGCACACCAGGCAGTTCATGAATTTTTGCATTAAACTTCAAATAGATAAATTATTTTGGGTTGCTATTTATTTAGTTGAATATTTATTTATTAAATGTTTTAATTTTTATTTGTTTTGTTAGGTATTACTTATCTAAATTAACGTATTTATATGAAGATTATAAATATTTTTTAAATTTAACATTCCTTTATTAATATTTTGATTTCTTAGAATTTTAAAAATATAAACTAATTTTTTTATTAAGTATATTATTTGTTTACGCATTGAGTTGATTAACTTGCAGGAATCTTTCTTTTTCGTCTGTACTTCGTTTGTTTCATTTTTTCGTTTGGATGGGTTTTGATTTTTTTCGGTCTGCAGGAATTTTGCGTTTTGTTGGGTAGCAGGAATCCTTCATTTTTTGTTTGTCAATTTTACCATTTATAAATCTTTTAGTAAATAAAGTTTTTATTTTTGAAAAAAGTCACATATCACCCAAGACAGCATTTTCTCTTTATTTTCTTCCGCATTGATTTATCATAAAAGTTAGTATTTTAAAATTTGTGTCTTACCACCAAATATAACATTAGTTCATTTTTGTTTAATTGGTAGCGCATGGTATAATATTGATATCAATAATTGTAACGTATTAACTTTGTAAAGGTGGTAAGCGTTTGTTATATAAAATTTCGCATTCATGGGCTGACTCAGCCTCTGGATTGTAAACATATTTTTTAATAATTTTTTATCTTTTAAAATATACAAATTACCTTAAATTTTTCACCACTATTTTGCAAATTGCAATACATAATTTAATCGTCCTATTTTACATTTCTGTCTTCAGTGACAAATCATTATTTTCAAGCAAGATGATATAATTATTTATTTAATTGTTTTGGTATTCGTTTATATTTTAGTCTATTTAAGTATTTATTTAGTATTTAACTTGAAAATTTTGAATATGACTACTTCCTTACTTTTTGAAAGTTTTCATTGATTTAATTTATTTCTTTAATTCATTGTTTTTAAATTTTAATTCACTTGAGATTAAAAACGGCTTGATACCTTCTTAAATATAATTTTTGCAAATGAACATTTTAATACTAATAATTCAAAGGATTTCTTTTTTAATATGAAAAATGGCCATACTGACGGCAAAAAATAAATATTTTTATTTTATTATTTGATACACGCAAATAAAAAGTATTAAACATACAATTTCAAACATTTTCATATTGTCCTTCCAAAAAACGCTTTAAATATTAATTAAGTTTAACATTCCATTATAATTTTTTGGTTTTTTTTAGAATTCTTTTTTATTATATTATACTTTTGGGCATTGCGTTTGTTGAGTTGCAGTAATCTTTTGATTTTTTTTATAACTTTTGTCTTTTGATTTGATAGTTTTGGTTTTAATTTAACTTTCCAATAAATTTCAAAGGTATTTTTGCTTATTATTTGTGCTTCAATTGTTTTTGGCTTTGTATATTCTTTTTTTCCCTCGGCTGCTGCGCTTCATCTTTCTGACGCTATTAATTAAAATTTCTTTGAAAATCTTGCAAAATTAAATAATTAAATCAAAGAGCATGATCAGAATTACTCTATAATTTAACTATTTCATCAGGTAAAATCGTTGTGAGTTACTTTTCTGAGCTTTATGTTTAAAATTACGCTTTTAATTCATTACATTTCCCTGTTACTTATTATTTTTATTTGTTCAATTTGTTTGATTATACAGGCTCTCTAAGTTGAAGAAGATTATTTTCAATTTTTTCATTTTTTGTAATATTGCTTAATTTTAAATAAACATATTTATTTTTTCATTACCGATAGTCTCGCATAGAAGACTCATAAATTGTTGGCATATGCACTCGATTCTATTTGGATATATATGGTTTGTCTTTTTAGATATTAAATATCTTTTATTTTTTTTTAAATAGAGCTTATTTAGCAATTTCGTCGGCCTTAATTCCATATAAGTTGTTACTTTTTTCTGACTAGTTCACATATAAATAATTCTCTTATCAACAAATATCATTATTAGTTTAATTTTAATTTTTTTTTGCTTTTGACAATTTTTGCTTTTTCAATATTATTTAATTGAAACTTCTTGTATGGAGTTCATGGTATTTTGACTTTTAATTTTTTTACCTTTTCATTTCTTATTGTTCCATTTAAATTAGGAATTTTTATTATTTAATTGCATTCATTTTTATTTCACATTTTGAGCGCTTCAATACTTATTTCATTATTATTTTTCATTTTATTGCTTGTCATCAAATTATTGCCATTACTTCAATATTCATTTCTATTTTAATAGTAAATGATACATTTTGTATTTAAACACAACTTACACATAAATTATTTTTACACATTCTAATAAATTTCATTTAAGCTTTATTTTTAATTACAAAAACAATTACGGAATATTTATGTTTCTTTATTTCGTTGATTTTTTTTCTACAATAATTTGTTTATATTTTTTCTTTAGCATTATAAGCCGAATATCGCGAAGATGTAACAAATAAATTGTTCAAGTTGTGATGTCACACCAATTCCTGTCCTGTTGTTAATATGCCTTTTATACAGTAATTTTTTAATATCTTAAAAATAATTTTATATTCTCGACGTGTCTAGTTTCATTAATTTGTTTACATTATTTACTAGTTCATAAAAACAATTTTTTTTTATTCAAGCTTATAAATTTAAAGTTGAATTTTCGTTTTATTAATTGTGTTTACTTAATCATTTTATTAGTTACGTTTATTATTAATTATGTTTTTTTATTTATGTCAATGAATGTATTTGAATTATCCTTTTTTTTCATTTTCAGTACCTTTTTTAAGGTCATTCTAAAATTAAATAACGAGAAAATTTAATTTTAAACATTAATTTTTCTATCTTACGATTTCATAAATGGTCCAAAATTTTTCTTCAATTTACAATTTTTACGATTTTAAATATACCAATAATATTTCATGACAGTGCTTGTTATTGCTCCTAGTCTATTGTTAATTTTTAATTTTATTTATTTATATTACTTTTAATTAATATAAGTTTTTCTTTCTGCCCTTCTATTATTACATTGGAATCTTGCTGTTATCATAAAAGTATTCGACATTATTTTGTGATGGAATTGAATTTTGGTTTTTTTTTTGTTTGTTGATCTTTATTTATTCTTTATTATAACACTACAATTAAATAGTTTAAAATAAAGTGGAATTGATTAGCATTTTACAATTGAATGCAATCGTCGGGGTTTTTTCTCTAAACTCTCCTCGAAACATGCCTTGCATCGGCCTGTAATGATCTTGAGCTGTTTCAGTTTGTCCAATTGAGTATTTTTTATAAATAAGTTTTTAAAAACTTTATATTTATATTTCAAAGGAATTTAGTTTACTAAACAGCTAAATTTGTTTTTTCTTGTCGTTGATTCTTTTATACTTGTACATGATTGCTGGAAAATAGCTGTCATAAAAATATATTCAAGGGGCAAATTTGAAGATCCTTTATATTGTTGAAATATGACGTTATGTTAAACACTTTTATTAAAAACATATTCTGATTGTGTGTAAAAATTACGTATCAAAAGTAGATTGATATACTCTGAGTGTTCAATTTAAGTCCGTTATTTGCCTTTTGTACTCATCTAATTTTTTCATTGGTCTATACAAACATGAACAGTTTTCAAAAATTTGTATGCTTTTTTGAGTATATTTATACGATTTTATGACTGCTGCTTAATTATTTTAGTTGTCGATTTGAGGTTTTTTAACGCTAACATATTTATTTAAACGCATTACGAATATTCATGATCTCTTTGTGTTGGAAGTGGTCCTTATTCAATTTCAAATATGACTAAGTGCAATATCGGTTTAAATTTTTGTTATATTTGTAAGTGTTTCGAGTTTTAATATTTATGCTAATTGTTAAATTTAATTGTCTATTCTTGATTTTTTATAATGTTTAAATTTAATTTAAGTTTATATGTATTATTGGTACTATCGGAAGTGTCATACCTTAATTTAGTGACCAATCATTAATGTGTTTCTGCCTTTAGCCCTAATTCGGATCATTATAATGCGTCAATGTCATCCTCCCCGCTTTGATTAATCATTTAATGGGTTTTGTTTTATCACTTACTCATTATTCATGTAAATTAAATTAGTCTTTCTCAGCGTAAATCACCTGAATTAATAATTGACATTGTCGGCTTAACCCAATAATTAAAAAAATATTATTTAATTAAGTAATTTATTAAATATTTATTCTCAATTTGTCAGAAAAGCACACCTTCTTAGCATATCACCGGAGTAGATGTAGACTATGCGGATACGACGACTTCGAAACAGAAATGCCGCGAGGGTAATGTTTTTATTAATATACGTTCTAGTATATTGTTTTATTTATCTCGAAGATATAATGTTTTGCTAATTTTTTTTTGTACTATAATTTATTTTTTTGTAATATAATCAAGCATTTTAGTTATTTGTATTTAATTGGCATTCTAATAGATTTTTATCTATTAAAATAATTTTGAATTACTTATATAATCATAAAATTGCTGCTTCTTTTTCGTATTAAATTATTCCATCCACCTCTAACCCATCGCCCTTGTTGAATAATATTCATTAGTTTTCACTTTAATTGGTTTAAGAATTTTTTCGGTCAGCAATTAATTAAAATTATTATTTCACCATAGGATAATACCGAAACAAATCATAGAGAATCGTTGGATCAAAACTTTGCTGCATTTTAAACCAATTAATTATATTTCATTTTAAAGTATTAGCATTTGTTGTCTGCATATATATGTCAGTAATATAACTTGCATTAATTCTCACTCATTTAATTCGGATAAAATGAATACAAAGAATCCTCGGCTTTCGGCAAATCCAATCTGCTTGGCTAAAATATTTTCTTTCTAATTTTATTAAAAATATTTAATGATGTTTTTAAGAATTGTCTTTTATTCATACATATTTTCTGATTTATAGTAAATGAATAAAATTTTTATAAATTTGTTGAATATTATATCGTATTTTTATTTGCAGTTTCGTCCATTCCCCACGGAATCGATGATGGCAATTCTGTTTATGCTTTTCTTCGCTCTCTTCTTGCAATACATTGTTCGTTGTTCCTATATGTAGTAGCAGGGCTTCTTTTCTCATTCTGTAAATATTTATTAAACAATTTGCTCATTATATATTATTTTTTTATTTTAGACTGAAAATTTTTTAGTGATTTTAATATCTATTAAATTTACTTTTTTTATTAACACGTTTAGAAATTTTAAAATGGAATTACTTTTTTGTTTTATTTCCTTTTAATTCAATGAAATATTTGTGTAAGGTCATCTGTGGCCGAGGGCAAATTTTGTTGTGCTATATTTTTAATTAGTCAGCCAATTTATTGTTTCATTCAAAGGCTCTATGTATTTGGAAGCTCGGTGTCAGCAGAATCAAAGAGATTAATTATCGCAAAAAAAAGTTACAATTTTTCAATTGCGAAAAAGTCAAAATTTAAGAATTTTTATGAATATTTTTACATCTTTTTGGGTTTTTTAATCGCTAAGCTTCTGATTTTCCGGCGGCGCCTATCGGCAGCGCTGCACTCCCCGCATCCATACAATTTGGTCTATTGTTTTTAAGAAGCGATGATAAAATGAGTTTAAATGTCCCTAGTTAGGATTTTTGTCGTCATTTTAGTAATTAATAGATTTATAAAATTACTGATTTCTTTTAATGAAACTAAAATTTATATATTAATAAGTTTTCAGAAAAGTTTATAGTTTAAGTGAATCTGATTTATTATTATAATTTTCTTTTTACGCATTTATTTTCCTTAAGCAAATCACTATTGTATTTTTTATAAACATTTCTAGGCACTTTTGAGAGACTTTTCTTTATTGAGATATTTATTATAAATTTTCATGTTACCAGTTTCAATATTAATATAAATTATAAAGTTGTTTCGATTGGAATATTAATGTGTTTTATATTTATGTTGTTTTTAGATTTAAATAAATGTTGCTGAATTTAACTTTAATGAAACTATGTTTATTTGATTGTATTAAGATAAAGTCAACGAAATCATATTGAATGGGTATTAATTTATTTTTTGTTTTTGATAATGTGGGTAATAATTTTTAATCAGCCGCGTGCCATAGAAATTTATATACAAAAATATAGAGCATAATTTTATATATTTTTTATTAAACAAAAAATTGATATTGTGATGAATTTTCATTGAATTGGAGCTGCGTTTTTCTTTAATTTTTATTAAATTTTATTATTAAGGATAAATTTAACGTCCCATCATAATTAATACCTAATCTTTTTCATCCTCAGTCCGTGCAGCTCTCCCCCTCGCTGGAGACTGTCTTTTTCATTAAATTTCAAATGATATTACATTGAATGAAATTCTACAACTAATAAGTTCATTTTTTCAATATGTTTTGCATCGTATTTATTAAAATTATTCATTTTATTTCTATCAGATTGTATGTCGGTGAGCTTTTAAAATATGCTAAAAAAGCAAGTAATATAATTAAATATTCATTTGTTCGTAAAGTCAAATATTAGTGATGATAGCCTTTTTCTTTCGTCCTTCAATTAATTCTTTCTTCGACTTATAAAAATTTTAAGACATTAGCTTTTGCTTCAGGTTAATTAATTTCTTTTTTTTTGAATATAAGTGCTAATTAGTTAAAAATTAAGGAAAAAATTTATTTTGAAAAACTCATGAAACCGGGGTTTGTGATTAAGATAATTGGAATTATGTAAATTTAAATTTGTTGTAGTACTCATACACAACTTATAGGGTTTTACACTATTTTTTTTTAGTTTTGTTTGCATACATTATGATTTTTATTCTAAGATTTTGGTAATGATTCCGATATATCAAGGTACTATATAATCATTAAATTAGATTATTTTATTTATAAATTTTTAAATGTTAGTGTTACCTATACGATTTCTGTCTTTCTTTTTTTAAAGCAGAATAAATAAATTGGATTTTGTTTAAACTGTTTTGAATTAAAAATTACTGCTTTTTCATCGTAATATTGAATATTCCTTCCACCTCTGTAACCTCATAATTTTTCGTTTTTTTTTTAAATTTTGCCTATTCGATATAATTTAATTTATTTTTACAGTATATACTTGTATTTTTGTTGCTATAAGGTAAGCAATATAATGCCAATCTGTTGTTTTGCCCTGCAAACGGCTTTTTATATTGTTATTTTAGTGAAATTTTTAATATTTTTTATTTATTCTGAAATGTAGATATTTCTGCGCCATTGGTTTTTACAATTAGTGTGGCTGCTCCATGGTATTACATACGTACTTTGCCATTAAAATTTTAATTATTAATCTGATAATTTTAAGTAAATGTTTATTTTTAAAATTTTAAGATTCTAAGGAATTTTCGGTCAGCAATTAATTAAAATTATTATTCTTTTCTCGCGGTGCTTTGATTCTTGTGGCGATGCATTTCTCCTCAAATTTTTATTGTCCGAATTTATATGGCATAGTTTCTTAATTTGAAATTCAAATTTCGTAATCAGCCTTGCTCCATCAAATTTCGGGTTAAAAATCGGTTTCGTAATTAACATAGAAATTGTCACCTTTATTCCACTAATGAATTTCTCACGAATTGATTGCTTTTTTATACATAATATTAGATATGTTTTACAAAGATTATTGGTTTTTATTAGTAAATATAATTGTGGATGCTTATACTTTATTTTAATATTTTTTAAGGTTTTTTGTAATCATTGTTATCATTTAATCTACGTTTCATTAATCTCGGCTGGTTTCAATATAGTTCTAAATGATTTATATCAATCTTTTGTGGATTCATTTATTA
>JAKKIK010000266.1:0-37667 GCA_024500135.1 Heterodera carotae
CCGAAATGTTACATGGCGCGTTTTTTACCTAAATTTTATAAATTGGATCGTTTTTTTTTCGTTTTCGGTTTTCGGATCGTGAAATTATCGAATGACTTTAACGGATTTCGGCTTTTTTGGAAGAAAAAAAACTGACTGGTCCTTCTTCTGTCTGATGGTCTTTAATCCTTAGCCTGCCTTTATTTGACCCTTTTGTGTGATTTGCCCCCCACAATATTGTCAATCCATTGGTGACCCCTCCCTATCAAATCCCTGACCTGACAAAACAGTGAATGAAATAATTTGTCAACCATGTAAATAAAATTTTTAAATTGTAAAAAATCTATAGTTCACATTCAGCATTTTAATTTATTTGCAATTTATTTAAGCCGCCTAAAAATGCCAACAAAACCAGAGATGGTAAGCCTAACTAGCAGGGCTCGAGAGAGGGTTTTGGGAATTTTAGTGAATGGATGTTGACGAATCGTGGAGTTTTCCCTAACCAGGGAGGGGGAGGGCATATTGTTCAAAAAGGGATATATATCCCCAGTATCCTTTCATTTTGCCAGAGGCTGCCTCAATTTGTCTGGATGAGGCGTCCCGGATTAACAAAGTCCGAAATCCTGATCTTTCCCATGCCATGAATGACGGGGGATAAAGGACAACCATATCCTTTATAAGGGGACAAAATTGCAAAAAAAGGGATTATTTGTACACTTTCCATCCAAAAACCGTAATGCCAACAAAATTACCCATCGAGCTTTTGCTCGAACTGGTCGGCTTTGTCCAATTCAACATGAAATGGGCAAAGTGCCGTGTGTCCTTTTCGTTTGATAAATTTTTGTTGGAGAAAATTGCTAATTGGTTGAATTATATGAAAAATTTGGTTAGCTAATATAAATCTAATATTTTAAATAATTAAATCTTTAAATTGAATAATATAAAATGGATTGTTTTCAGGTTGTCCTTGTCAACATAATGTTTGAAGAGCTTTGTGCCATCGTGCTCAACATGGACGAACGACGGCAAGTAGCTGAACGTTTGTATACGTGTAAGTTAGTGCACTAAAACGAAAAACGGCGTCGTGTACAAATTTTATGCAATTAAAATCAGAAAATATTCGTTTTAATAATTGTTGAATTGTGAACTACCTTGAGCAATTTAAATTGCAAAATTTTCTAATTTTAACAACCATTTTGTTAGGCTTGTAAGAAGTGAAGTGATAAAAATGAGAGTTTTTTGAAAAAAATTATGCATAGGTAAATTACTTTTTTCTAATTTTGGCATTAATTCGACTGTTTTACGCTCTATTTTACCAAGTATTTGGAGAGATTTTTGGATCTAAATGACGGGATATAGTTTTATTTCGTAAATATGCATTTACTATTTTTATTTAAAAAATTTAATATTTTCTTAAAAATTTCAACATTTACCAATTAAACATTATTTAGCGGTCGCTCAATTATGTACCGTGAATAATCATTTCCCGTCGCCATTTCCATTACAACAAATTGTAATTGACCCCAATGCGCCAAATTACGTATGTTTTTGATCAATGAATTTAAAATATATGACTTTTGTAGGAATTAATTTAAAAAATTAACAAAATAAATTTAAAATGGGTTTTTTGTTTTTGCTACAGGTCAATTTGCTTGTTGAGAGGATCGGCTACATAATTGTGGCATGCACGACTTCGCCAGATGCCACCTCGAGAGATTTGCAAGATTTGCATGCCGGTATGCAGCAGGGATGGGACCGGATTCCGGACCTTTTTGGGTCTGGAATTCTGGTTTAACTGATCACTGTGACAATTTTCACGAGACACTTTTTCGGCGAAATTTTCAAGGAACGTGACATTTTGTCGCGTGGACCCTTTCATCAGGGACATTTTCATGGGGAGGGGGACATTTTTCCAGAGGGACATTTTGTCTCGGCTCTTCGGGGGAGGGGGACATTTTTCCAGAGGGACATTTTGTCTCGGCTCTTCAGGGGAGGGGGACATTTTGCATTGTGATATTTTGTCAATAGACAACCATGGCATGGCTTTTGTACTCATTTCATCTCTTATTACAGCATTGCGCGGAATTTCTTTTTATCTGTGCACGGGCTAGCAGCAGATGGTGATTTGTATTTTGATTTTTTGAATAATTTAAAATATGTTGCTTTATTTGACTTAACTTTTTCATTATTTGCAGCACGAAAACAAATTGTAAGGTAAGAAATTTTAGTTTGAATTAATTTTTTTCTGCAAAAAGTATTCATTTTGTCGTGAAAATGTGCCGCAAATATATTTAAATACTAATCTTTGTTACTATTTTTTATGATCAAATCAATAATTACCTTTCATGTCATTTTTATTGTATCGACGTAAATAAAAATTCATACATATGTACAATTTCTGGTTTGTCGAAATGTCACTCATCAGATATATGGAGCAAAAGATTAATAAAACATATTTGAGTGTGCCAAATTTGGATAAAATTTAAATTTTAATGAATTTTTAGCAAAAAATTAGCTCAAGCGCCAACTCTCTGCGGGTGAAGGGTGAAGATTTATGTTAATTTTTTAGCACTATTTCGTTGAAAAGTGTATGTAGCCAGTCATTCCCCTGGGGCGTTTTGGAGGATATGCCGTGCCGTCTTCGGATTTGGCGCCGGTGGCATTTGCCCTCCATCATCGACCAAAAATGCCCATCTCATCAAAGCGTTTACCCAAGTGCCATAAATGAAGCCATATTTATTAACAATTTTTTTTTAATATTTAAAATTGCATTATTTTTAATATCCTAGAATTTTGATTATTTTTTAATAACTATAAGAATTACTATTTGCGTTTTAATTTAAAAATGTAAAAATATTGGAAATTCTAAATTATAATCCGCGGATATTTCCAAAAATTATCATTAATATTTCTCAATTTTAAATACTTTCTAAAAAAAAAAATAATTTTTTTGCCTTATCCGCTTCTCATCCTTTTTGACACAATTGTTTGCTTTTTGTTCTATCCAATTTGTGTCCTCCGTTATTGCCGCTGCACAATCTCGTCATTTATACACACTATGAAAATTTTTGCTACAAAATTTTGGCGGCCCAAAACGCCTCGGGGGATTTTTTGGCTATGCCAATCAGTCCATCCGGTGGCAACGGCTGCGTCGGCGGCGGCGGCGTCCACAGGGCTTCTCCCCCGCCCATCCCCTATCCGCCCCCGCGTTGGGTCCCGGAAAATCCGACCGAAAATCCTTCCGTTTTTGTTGCGGGCCAGTGACTGCCGCCCACCCATCACCAGACAAACATTGCTCTTACTTAGAGCAAAGAGGGCCAAAAAATTGGGGCCACCCTCTCCCAAAAAATTTTTTATGTCTAAAAACCTAGCTAGAAATCGCTTTAAGGGCGGCCCAAATTTACAAAAATTTCTTCGGTGGCACATCGGAGCGCCGTGGATCGCTTAAAATGTGTCCAACCTCAGACACACCGTAATCCATCTAATAGACCCCCCGGGAGTTTTATTTTTCAAGTTTCCGCGAGGGAAATGGGACGGAGTCCAATTAGAGGGGAGGGGGGATTCAATTGGAGGTGGCGCCTATTAGTAGCGGAAATATGACAAACGTGCACTGAAAATTTTTGAAAACCCCTGAGACAGTAAACAAGGCAGAAATGGAGACAAAAAAGCACCCATGGCGCACATATTTATGTATTATTTTACTTTATGCCGTTGGAAGGGATCGATGAAAGTTCCCACGTGCGGACAATGAAAAATGCCATCGATGCAATTGACCCCGCTCAAAAATGTGGGCTACATTCACCACTTATTTCTCATCGGCACCGGTGCCGACAAAAGGGAAAATTATTTTCTTTACCCTCATGCCTCACCTCTACGCAAAAAAAAAAAATTTTTTTTGTTGAAATTTTAGATTTTTGTGCCCTTTAAATAACAAGTTTAAAGAATGACATTGTCCGATTCAAAAAGTTTATCCAAAAAAAGTGTCCGAGAATTTATGTACACCGTGTGCCATCGTCCCCTCGAATTAAGCCCCTCCCCCTCCCCCGCTCTCCCCCTAGTCCCATGTAATAATATTTGAAAATTAAGACACTTAAAGGTTGCAAAATAAGCCTACCTTCAATATAGGTGCCCCTACCAGTAAATCCCCCCCTAATTATGATGGTGTTGAAGAATAGAGCTGCCCAAGACTCAATATAAAAATACGGATATTTAAAAAATTTCTGACATTTTTTTTTGTTGTTTTTCATGTTTCCGCAGACCCTCAGGGATTTACTCACTCTCGACGTTGTTCTTTTCAGTCGGTTTAGTGCTGATGCCAATGCCAATCATCCACATGGTTACCACCAATTTGGACCACTATCATCCTCCCTCATCCCGAAATTCCCCCGAGGGGTTAAAGCGAGGGGGGGGGCGGGATGCATTTGGCTTTTGCGGCAGCAAACCCATTCGTCAGCAGCGGGCAAAAAGCCACCCCCCCCCCCCCCGCCCACCCATCGCCTCCGTAGCGCCCACACAAAATCGCCAAGAAGTCGAAAGCCCCGGCGGGGAGGGCGCCATCGTTTTTGGATGGGTTTTGGGGCCCGGGGGGAGGGATGAATAATTCAGTGTCCATCCCCCCCCCCTCCCCTCAACAAGTGGTGCCTTTTAAGAAATGTTTATGCGGTGCAGTGGGGGGGGGGGGTGTATTTCTTCGACAAATTGAACATTGTTTTCCGTGTCCCAATTGCCCCCCCCCCCTCCCCCTCCTTAAATTCTGTGTCCGTCCTTAAACTGAAATCGGAAACAAAATTAAATTAAAAGGAAAATGCCAAAAACCCCCCCAAAAAATGCCGGAATTTTCCGTCATCCTGGACCCGTTTTTTTTCAACAAAAAAAAACATTTTCGGAACTGGCATCCCGACCAAATGGGACCAGAATTCTCCAGGCCTCATTTTTCCAATTTCCGACATAACAATTTAATATAATAAATAATTAAACAAATTCTTTATGAAAAAATACTCAAATATACGTCAAATACATGTTAGGAAAATGAACAATTATTTTTTATTAATTTTATTTTTTATTAAAAAAATGCTTTTTAGCACATGCCCCTGCTTCTTTTATTGTCACCAAAATTTGCTCTTATTAATATAATTATTGTTGCTGCGGTTGTGATGCTATTTTTTGTTGGCCACCAAAAGTGCCATGCCCTTATCCTTTCAGGTTCCCCCGACTCATTTGCCAGGTTAAAATGACACTTTTGGAATTTTTGCAATTTTATTTGTAGGTTACCCCAGCCCGTTTCACTTAAAAATTTAAATTAAATTCAATATTTTCTCTAATTGAAGACCCCCTCTACATTTGAAGTTTTTTCATTATTTTAAATATTTAATTATAAAAATGCTCAACGAAATTGTATGACTTTTTTTAGGTACCCAAAATGGGCACAAACATTTGAAAACGAGCTTAGCTTTGAGTTCAAAACGCGCATGTCCAATGCATTAGTGTTGTACACAGATGACGGTAATTATTATTTTTTAAACATTTAAATTTTAAATATAAAAATTCGTAATTATTTGCCCAGAAATTGAATCCAAAAAACAATTATGTGGGCAGCTTTATTCGGGCACCAATCATAGAGTACTGAAGTTTCAATGAATAATTGCAAAAAAGCCATTTCTTGCTTAAAATCATTTTGAAGAAGCCAAAACAAATAAATCTAAATTTTTGTAAATTTAAATTAATTCCAAAATAAAATTAATTATATATTTTTTCGCCCTCCAGGCGCTGTCCACCAAAATTTTTTCACCATTTCTTTGCTGGACGGTCATCTGCTCGTTGAATTTCGTCTGGGTGAACAACAACAACAGTTGGAGATGCCGCCCGAACGGCGTCCGGTCATTCAAATTGCATTTTTGAATGGCGCGCCACGCGTAGACGACGGACACTGGCATCGATTTAACTTTTTTCAGGTACTGAAAAATTATAAGTACTATTTTGAAACCCAGGGGTACTCTATTTCATTAGCCCCCTTCAAAAGGGGGCTCAATTGGGGGAGGGGCTTTATTTTAGGTATATAGTTTGCGCAAAGAGTTCTTGGATAGTAGTGTCGTTCGAGAGTCTCGGGTCTAGACCGGAAGAAGTCTCGGTTTTTTTTTGGGTCTCGAGTCTGGAATCTCGGGAAATTTTTGGTCTCAAACGTCACTAGTGGATAGTGTTTTTTTGCTACTTTTTTTGGCAGGTGAGGACATTATTTGAGGGGGGGGGGCTCTATTATATTGTTAATCGGGGGGGGGGGGGCTCTAATATAATGTTAAATTAATTAATTTTAATTAAAATCTTAAGGCTTGGGAGAATGTGCGCGTCCAACTGGATGAGCAAAAAGCCTTCCGCGTGCTCAGCCAACGCACTTTTTCGTTGGGCAACATTCGCACAAATTCGGACATTTTCATTGGTGGCATTCCGAAGGTTCTTCCGATGCCTAGCACCTGTTTTTCTTTTAAATTAAATTTTTAATTAAATATCTGTCAAAAAAATTTTGCCAATAAAAAAGTAAGATTACTCGATGGCATAGCCTAATTATTTTATGCCAGAAAAAAAAGAATCGATCAATCATTTAGCCCGTCTTTTGGACAGAATGCCAAAAAAGGAAATCTATTGCGCCAATTTAAAATGTAGCTTTAAAATTAATTTAAGGAAATTGAGAAGCTCAGTTCACCACTTCGGCGCCATTCTCAGCGATTTGCTGGTTCTATACGAAGCGTGGTCTATCGACTGTACCCTCAAGGTATTTAAATGTTTTGGTAGGTTATTTTAAAATAATCTTTTTCAATTTTATTTTCCAAAATAGACGGATCCGGGATCTCAGTCCCGACATATTTTTTTCGGGGCTCGGTCAATTCTGGCACCAATTAAAAAAAAAATATCCAAATGCCAATGAATCATTCAAAATTTATTTAAATTTTTTGTAGAATTAATTGCATATTTATTTTTCATGCGTTTCAATGCCACAACTGACGGACTCACTTGGCACACGCAAAACGGACGAAGATTATTGCCAGCCGCTAGCCACAATGGCTGCTGCTGCCAGCCGGGCGGCTGTCACCAAATTGGTGTTGGCACAGTCACCTGCTGACGGCGTTGGCACCGGCAGCTATTGTCAGAATGGTGGACGATGTTACAGTGCAAACAACGGGGCACGATGTGATTGCGGGGACACGGAATATGAGGGCAGACGGTGTGAAACCAGTTCTGTTTTTTTTTTGGAAATTTGAAAATTTAGGCTTGCACCCTGATCCCGAGGCTCCCAAAATTTTCTAACCCAATACTTTTTTGGGCCTCACCCATGGACCTTGAGGAGCCATCCACGATTAATCTTAACGCAAATTTTTGGGCCTCATATCCCTGGCCACAAAATGCCAATTCACAACTAACCAAAACGCGCAAAATTTTGGGTAGGTATGTCCCTAGGGTCAGGACAAAACCTAATTAATTTAAAAATAAATTGATTTTTGCTAAAAAATTTATTTAAAAAAAAATTAGAAAAGCCCAGCACGGAGGTGTCCTTTTTTGGCAACGAATGGTTGGGCTACGACGTGCGCCGCAAGCCACCAACACCCACATCGTCGGAAGAAGATATTTCCACAGGTACACGATGACTCTCGACCCGAAATCCGAACCCGAAATTTTTCAAGTGCGCGACCCCAAACCGAACTTTTTATCGTTGGGGTACACTCCTTTTTAAGCTAATTTTAAAGGTTTAAAAATTTATTTAAATTTTGAAATCCAATTAGTGTCATTGGACGGTGGCGGGGACGAAGAGGACGAACCGCAGGGCGTGTGGAGTTCACGCCAAATGTTCAACATCACATTCCGTACAAATTTTTCAAACGCCTTGTTGTTGTTGGCGGGCGATGGCCGAGTGAGTGGGCACATTCTTTTTTAAATTCCAAAATATACCTCATCTTTTTTATTTTAAGCTTTTTAACACCCTTTACCGTAGATTACCCCGGGGGCTCTATTTGGGGGTGGGAGAGTCAATTGGATGTGCGCGCGAATTGTAGGGGGTCGATTCTATTTTTCGATACAAAAACTTGATTTTTTTCTCTCTCTTTTATTACAATAAATGGTCAGCAAAAATTCAAAGTTTGGACGGCTTTAATTGGAGGGGGGCGTCTATTACTGAAAATGTTATTTTAAATGTCTGCTTTTGGGCTACAATAAAATAATTTTAAAATTATTTTATATCGATTTTTATCATAAAAGTTTAATAAATTTAAAATCAAGAGTCACGTGGAATTGTTCTTGGAAAAGGGCGTCATCTTGGCACGCTCTCAGCTTGCCGGCAGCGAAAAGCGTATTGTCCGTGTCCAAGACCGTGCCCTGCGGCGCGTGCATTTGGACGACAATTTGTGGCATACTGTAACACTTATACGGGAGCTTAGTATGGTAATACCAATTAATGGAGTACCTATATGTAAATTAACTGTTAAAAATTGGTAATTTAAACGGTGGGAAAATAAAGAAAAAGCACAAAAAGTCGTAAAATATGCGTTAAAATAAATTGAAAAGTCGACCTCTAGGGGTGCATTTTTAGGCTTTTTTTATATTTTTGTTAAGAAATTGTCGTAAAACGGCAAAATTGCCCAAAAATGCCGATTTGACAAATTTACACTAACAGCCCTAAAAATTTATGCTTGTAAATTTAATTTAAAATATGGTTAAGCCTGATGAACCCCCTGATGTCCCCGTTCCCCAAAATTTTTGGGTCACTTTTTCTAAAATCCCGTAGAAAATAAAAAACAACGAATATTTATTTTAATTAAAAGTTTATCGATTCATTTACTTCATTTGTTTTAAAGAAGACATCATTACTGAAAAATGCTGTTTTTTCGGTGAGTTTTTGTGAGTGTTTGCTGTGTGAAAATTTCATCCCAAAGTCTTGACACATATTCATTTTTTTTTTTCTTTTAAAAAGGACTCTGTTTCAAATGGAGAGGGTGGGGGCTCTATTTGAGGAGGGTCTTTATTTCAAAAGGAGGGCTCTATTTCAGGGAGGGGATCTCTATTTCAAGAGGAGGGAACTATTAAAGAAGGGGGGGGGTTCTATTTAAAGAGGAGGGGGACTATTTTAGGGGGTGTGGCTTTTAGGAATTACTTAAACAAAAAAATTAAATAAAATTGCTTAAATGGGTTTGATTTTGAATTTTAAAAAATGCATTTCAACATTAATTTGGCCATTTTAATTTCTCCAACACTTGTGGCACATTTTGCAGTTTTTTTTTTCATTATTTTTATGATTTTGCGGTGCAAAAAATTTACAAAAATTTCAAAAAAACACCCTTTTTTTACAGATGCGTCTAATCGTTGACGACTTTTTCAACCAGGAGGTGCGACAATTCTCCACCGCATTACGCCTGGGCAATGCCTTTCTGTTCCTGGGCGGTGCCCCGGCCGGGTTGGCCAACCAACTGGTGCCTGACAATTTGTTCCCCTTTCGGGGCTGCATCAAAAAGGTGTGTGCAGCGGCCGCCGGTGCCGTCAGCCCGCGCACAAATCAGTACCGATCACTATCAGTAGATCACTGCGTTTTCCTCTTGTCCAGTACAACATCAGGGTTAGGGTGTCTGGGTAAGAACTTCGACGGACCCGCCCAATTCGGTCGAACAACCAAGTTTGGGGCCAAAGCTTGGTCTGCAAAATTGTACAAACACTGTATATATAACCCGAAAGCCGCCATAAAATAAAGTAAGCCCCGGGGGCTATTTAATCCCCATCAAAAGGTTTCGTTGCTTCAGGCGTGGGGGGGGACTCTATTGTATGTACTTTAGCAGTTCGGTCGGGACTTTATAGGTATTCCAACTTAGGGTTGAGCCCGACCATCGGGTACAGGAATGTCGGGGAACAGGGAATAATTCCCCGATCTTAAATTGGTCTGGGATGGCTGGACAATTCTGAAAAATGTCGAGGATGAATTCCTTCGTCGAGGATGAATTTTTTCAAAAAAGTAATAGAAAACTTTTACAAAAACACAGAGAAAGTCTTAAAAGGTCATTTAAATACACTCCCCCCCACCCTAAAGGATTCTTAAAATAAGGTCGGGGTTCGGGGCTTAACCTTACTCCAACTAAACCCAAATCGCAAACTCCTGTCCGTGATTTTGATCGGGCACCAAATTCTGAGTGCTGTTGATCAGTGATTTTGGTGATTGCATTCAGGCCTTTTTCCAATCGGGTCCTATCAAGCTCAACCTTATCGCATTGGCTGACCAAGGATTTGGTCAATCGCATGGTAAAATTTTGGCATTTTAATGTGGTTAGTTTTTGGCATTCAAATTTTAAATCCCAGTGCAAACGTTTGGCGATCTGTCATTTTCGTGTTCATCAAATGCTCAAGTGCCTGAAGTGTTTGCCTTCAACAGTGGGAAAAATTTCACCAAATTGCCGGCCTGGAATTCGCCCTCCAGGGGCACTTTGGGTGGGAAGAATTTTAAAAAATCAAATTTTGACATTTTGTAAAGCCTTCCAATTTCGTACCCTTTTGCCGGAGGGCCTAATTTTGTACCATGGCCAAACCAATTGTCCAAACTTCACCATCTGTGACTACCTGGCCTTTGAACTGATTGATGGACATTTGATGGTTCAAATAATTTTTTTTTAAATTCAACATTTTTTTTTTTCACGATTTTCGATGATCATCAACCTCGGCTCAGGGCACATCCGCTTGCAGGTGTTTGCAAAAATTTTTGGGAAATCCAATTTTCTTTTTGCTCCAGGCCTCCGCCAAGGCACTGAATGATGGACAATGGCACAGTGTTGTGATGGAACGGAATGGACGAAGAGGTTAAAAATAAAATTAAAAAATGGGGATTGGCCTAAATGCGAAAAAACCCGGTACCGAACCTACCCCTTCGAATCAGTCCCCTAAGTCCTAGGTCTGACAGTGCACCAAAAAATTTGTCGAATAATTGTTTCAAACATTTAAGAGAGCACTGCGATGCCAATAGGCTCCGCAATGAAATTTTTGAAAATTTAAGAAATTGTTCTAGGCCCTAACTACCTCGGTACCGGGACCTAGCTTTTTTGAACTAGGGATTCCCGACCAGTCTCGATCAGGGTCCCTGAACTACGCTTTTAAGTGTATTAGTACTGAAATATTCGCCATAGAAAGTGCGAAATTTGTAAATGTAAAAATTTTAAGGCTTTTTGTCTGTGGACACAGTGCGCACCGATTTTTCGTGTCCAGGACGGTCCGCCAATTTGAACATTGGTTGTGCCAAAAACAAATAAAATTTGTGCGCCAATTTTCAACGCATTTTTTAACCCTTCTTTAGAAGAGCCCATCTTTTTGGGCGGTGTCCAATGGGAAAGTCCGTTTTTGGCACGCAAAAAATTGCCCGAGGCTGTTACCGTAATACAACTTACGGTCGACGGGGATGGGACAGAACGCCAAACGGCACAACGACATCCGTCAACGGTCAGATATTTAAAAATTTATTTTGAAAAATTTAAATTGGTTAAAAAATTTAAGGTATGGACAATTGGACTCCAAACTGGCTTCGTCGGGTGTCTGAAAAATGTGCGCGTCAACGGAATCAATGCCCAAATTGCGCATGCATTTCGCGAAGCGGCACAACTTTCGTCAGAAATTATTCGGCACCATCGCGGGAAGGATGAGGGTGAAAATAAATGATAAATATATGAAATTTTATTTTATTTTTGCAATTAAATGATATACAAAAAATATTTAAATTAAAAAAATTTTAATTCATTTTCAAAAAATTGTTTCTGGTATTTTGTGGTTTTGCTGCCTTTATATCTGGATATTAATAATTTTGAGTAAAAATTCTATCAATTAATTTATTTACTTCCTTTAAATCATTTTCTTTTTAATTAATTTTGCAATCAGCGATATTTGGACGGCTTTACGTATTAAATTGTCTATTTATTTATTTTTAAATTTCAATTTTGGCGCGCACGCACAATTTTATGGCATTTTGTTCCCTGACTTCAGGCGCGCTTTCCGCTGGCTGCCCCTTCTCCTTTACCACCGACTATTGCGCACGCGTGGCGTCGCCGCGCGGTGCCACCGCCAGCGGGCCGTGCCGAAATGGCGGCATTTGCTGGAATGCACACAATGCGCACAGATGCGACTGCACCAACACTACTTTTGAGGGCCCGAACTGTGCACACAGTTGGGGACTGAATTTTTCGGCGCCAAATTTTTGCCCAAACATTAAAATCTCCACTTTTAGAGCCTCGCCCTGTTCAATTTCTGCTTGCGCATTTTGATGCGGCCACTTCCGCCAGCCGGCTAACGTCCGCCGGCTGGCACTCCGAGGCGGAAGATATTTTGGTCAAGTTCCGTCTGTTGCCGCCCGGCGGGTGGTCCGCCGACGAAACTGCAGCGAATGTTGGCACCGGCACTGGTGGTGGTAGCCTATTGGTGCGTGTGTTCAATGATGCGCTACGCGCGCGGCCCCTTGGGAGGCTGAGCCACCCTTTTGATGTCCTGGGATCTCCCTTCCCTCCTTTCCCCGTCCGCGCACTTAATGCCGACTCCAAAATTCGTCCCCCCCCCACCCCCTCAGGTGCTGCTGGACACACTGAGCGGCAACCAGGAACGCCCAAAGGGACGTTTGCTGTTAGCCGTACTGGGCGGCACAGTTGCTGCCGCTGGAGGGATGCTCGTCGACTGGGTGTTCGCCGGCGGGGAAGAAAAGGTGTGCGTTTAACAAAATTCCCTGCCACTGACCCCTAATATCCTCTATCCCTGACCCCTAATATCCTCTACCACCTGACCCCTAATATCCTCTATCCCTGACCCCTATATCTTCTACCACCTGACCCCTTATATCCACTGCCCCTGACCCCTAAGTTTTCCTACCTCCTGACCCCTAATTTTTCCTACCCCTTGACCCTATATCCTCTACCTCCTATCCCCTAATATCCTTTACTCCCTGACCCCTAATATCCTCTACCACCTGACCCCCAGTATCCCCTGACCCCTAATATCCTCTATCCCCTGACTCTTAATATCCCCTGCCTTTGACCCCTAATATCCCTTGCCCCGGACCCCTTTATCCCCTGCGCCTGACTCTTAATATCCTCTACCCCTGACCCTTAATTTTCCCAACCTTCTGATCCCTAATGTCCCCCTACCTCTGGGTGTGTCTCTGCCTCTTTGGTATCATCGCCTGAAGGGCTTAATTCAAGCACATGTCTCACTGTGAACAGACCCTTCACTGGGCCCACAATACCAGCGCGGGCAACAGCAACATTTCTGATGGCAATTGGCACTCAGCGCAGGTGCGCCGCCGGGGACGAAATGTTGGCTTGTTCATCGACGGACATTGGAGCCACCGTAGGGAAATGGATTGGTGTAGTGCGGTTCGAGAGTCTCCTTTTGGTTCCCGACTCGAGAAAAGTCTTGGTTTTTGGAGTCTTGATCCCGAATCTCGGGTGAATTTTCGATCTCATGTAAATTTCTATCTCGAACGGCACTAGTTTGGTGGCATGATTTTTTGGCGGATTTTCTATCCCACTTTTTGCACCAGCAGATCAACTGAACGTCCAAAACCCCGTCATCTCCATCGATGAATTGGCTGTTGGTGAGCCAATCGGCCCCAATCGGTTGAAAAGTAAATCTCCAGCCAGCAAAAAAAAATCCGGCAAAATTTTTACAAAATTTTCAGATCAGCTGTCACATTTGGTCCGTTTCAACGGCGATTTACGCCATTTTACGCTGAACGGCTTCGACTTGTTGAAGAAATTGCGACCAACATCAGATGCTTTTGGAGGCTCAGAAAAAGGCGGGCCAAATTTACAAAAATTGACACAAAATTGGGGCGAATTCTTACCTAATCTTGGCATTCGTAAAAAAGGGTGGCCAAATGCCCGATTTTTTCATTTTTTCCGTTTTCTCACTTCGATTTTTTCCGATGAATTACTCTTCCCTTTATATTTGCCCTAACTAAAAGAGGCAGAAAATTTTACAATTTTTTTTTTTGATTTTTTTTCTTCGTATTACCCGCGCCATAACGCGCCGTCGATTTGTGGCATTACCTTTTTTTGTGCCAAATTAGTCCATCGCATTTTAATGCACTTGGTCTGGGCATTGGGGGTCCCATTATTGGGGAGGCTTTTGCCCCCCTCCCCCCTACAGCGCTTACCTTAGCGCCGCCACACACCGTCTTCCTGCTGCTGCTGGAGGGGAGTGTACGGGGGGGTTGAGGGCACGATTAATTTGTGTGACTCGATTCGCCCTACGGCGCGGGTGGAGTGGTTGGAACGACGACATACCTACGAGTGCCACCCGCTGATGTTGGCGGACACTGACTGAAAAGTGCCAATGTTGCCCTTGGGGGACGGAAGAGAAAGTGCCGGGCGGGCGGGGAATGGGGGAGGCGGATGCCACCAGAAAAGTCCCCCCAATCGATGCATGCGCCCGCGGCGCACCGCTCGTCCAGCGAGAAACATGGCGGGCACCCGGCGCTGGTGGCCGCTCAAATATATGGTGGATGAACTTCTTCTGGTGCCCGTAATGAATGAATGCCCCCCGCGGGGTGGACGGAAATCGCCCGTATGCCCGCCGGCGGATGTATGGCTGAGTGGCGTCGCCCCTACTCCCATTTAAGGCGATGATTTTTGGCGCCTAATTTTCTAAAAAAAATGGAATTCCCGCATCCAAAGAGAGTTATTTTATGTAATTATTTTAGGACCCTGTTTTTTTAGGGTTTTTAACTCTTTTGGCACATTTGCATGCCTTTTTTTATTGTTTTATTCAAAATTTTGGACGGTTTTTCAATAAATATTGATTTTTCCATAATTCGAAAAGTGCTTTCCTGAAATTCAAAAATTCTAAAAATTTTTGTTAAATTTTTACCCCAAAATCAAGTGTGTTTGTACAACACATTTGCACTTGTCCACAATTTCAACACAGCACCCCAATATAAAAACAATGGGAATAAATCTTTGGATGTAATCCTCGAGAGGGCAAAAATGAATTATTTGGGATAAAGAAAAAAATATGTTTTTCTGATTTAACTATGCTATATGTAATTTTAGTTTTTGCCACTTTTTGCAATTCGATGGCTCTTTGGGCGAACGAAAAGTTTTTTGAATTAAAAATTTAAATTCTTTTTGATAATTATCCGTTCGTGACGACGCTTTATGTCTATTGCCATAAACTATCAACATTTCTTGATTACCGTATTTCCTCTAATAGAGGCCCCTTCCATTAAGACACCACCCCCTCCCTCTTTAGTACGGTATGAAAAATATTGTAGAATTTTTTCTCCTGTATTTGAAGCCCACTCGCAGGGGGGGGGGGCTGTATTTGAAGCCCACTCGAAGGGGGCGCTGTATTTGAAGCCCACTCGAAGGAGGGGGGAGGGAGGGGTAACCGAGGCCTCACCATTCTTTATTTTAAAACGCCCTTACACTAAATTTGACACCCACCGGCAGGAGGGATTGTGGCATATTTCAACTTAAATTTGCAAAGAAAATCCCGCGCAAGGCTTTTTCGTCCTCTGTTGGGCACAAATGTGTGTACGTTACACATATGGCACAATTTTGTGGACTCTGTTGTGATGCCAATGTTGCCTTCCGCCATCAGTGCCTTCATTCCCGGGCACCCCCACCCCCGCGGCGACATTCATTTGTCCGACGTCTCTCCCCCCCCCTCAAAGTGACACTCCACCTCAGGGCATCGAATTTTGCCATGTCTCCACTTCAAAAATTTGTGTTGGCGCCACAGGCAATGTGTTGTCGGAGGGGTCATCGTCCTCGGCGGGCACTTATCGAAAATGTGCCGAGGAATGGCACAAAATTGGAATTAATAATAACCACCCGCCCGCTCCCGACACACTTTTTAAATGTTGAATATTTTTTTTACAAATATATTATTATAAAATTCAAAAATTTGATTGAACAAATTCCGCTCCCGACAAAAAAAAACTCTAATCATTACACATCGGACATGCCTGGGTGTTACCGGGATTTTCCTAATCCTGTTCCTACGGGATTCCGGTACAAAATGGCATCCCGGGACCGGGATCCTGGTCTAACGAGATTTATTCCGGTCAATACCGAAATCTCATTCCCACAAATTTTCAATATTTCGTCCCAACGAATCGGCAAGTATACTAAATTTAAAACCTCCAAAAAAATTCTAAGCCCCACTTTGGTGGCACCACATATTTTTATGATTTAGGTCGCACACAGTTAAGCCCATCTCCTCATGCATCTTTTTCAGTACTTTTCTCCGTCACGGGGTTCAATGGCACCCATAGACAACAAAAAAAAATATAAATATGAAAGGATTGGCCCGCCTCGGCAAAACCCCCCCCCCCCCCAAAAAAGAGAGTCATTGCTCATCATCATCATCATCATCATCCCTGGAGGGGTTATCTGTGCCTGCACATCTCTCTCGGCCCCCTGGCACAGAAAAGGGATTGAAAAATATGCCAGAGGCTTTTACTTTCGTCTATTATTTTACAATAATCTCTGGGCACTCTTATAACACACTTTGAAATTTAGGGTTAAGCGGGGCCGGGAATTTTCACAAAAACCGTGACCGGGACCCCGCTAGTTTTGCTCAAAACCGCGAAAACTGGGGGGGGGGGGGCTAACCCGCTAATCCAGGTGCCAAACCGCGAAAACCGGGACTAGCCCGCTTGAGTCCCGATAGAAAAGGCGGGACCGGGACTCGCTTAATCCTACTTTGATGTATACCATGTAATATCTTTGCCAAAAAATTTTATGGCCTTTTACCACTGAAATTTTTTTTTAAAACGAGGGGCTTTTTTTACGTACCCCCAAAAAAGTGAAAGGGCGGGGCCTCTATTCCGTGAGGCGGTTTTTTCCGGATGCTCTATACAATGTGTATGGGGACTCTATTCCAGGGGAGGGTCTTTATTTTAAAAAATTTGCATAAATTTGTGTTTTTGCCCTTGGGCGACAACCAAACACACGGTGAGGAACTTCCCCGTAAGGCTTTTTGAGTGCCAGTCGCCTCTTTTTTTCTTGGGTGTCATCTCAAATTTCCATCATTTGGCAAACGCGCAAAATTGTGCCGTGCCGCCAGCCGCTGCGGATTATCCCCATTTTGTTGCTGCCAGCGCCGTTTGGCGCCTGGGGGAAGCCGCGCACGCGCAAAGTGTGAGAAAATTGTCGCGCGCGCGCATTTTAAACCACCCGCCGCAGGGGACAACCAATTTGAAATTCATCCAAGCAATGCCCTCGAGCGTTTTCCTCAAAAAATAAATTCGAGAATCTCTGCCAAATTATTGAAATGTGCATTGGGCACAATTCGACAATGGACGATGACCATTAAAAGCAGTAGGGCGGTCGTTTGGGATTTTATTTTTTTGTAAATTAATTTTTAACTTTTTTCCGAACTTATCCGGAAACTTTTTAATTGAACCCCCCGGGAGTTTTATAAAGGAAAAAGAGTTTTTTCAAATTAGGTTTGTCAAAGAAAAAAAAAACTTGTTTTGAACAGTAAGGCAAAATTGCGGTATTTTGGAATATTAATTGAATCAATTCCGGGTTCGGGTTTTTTAATGTTTTGACGTGTTGTCGTCCATTGCCTAATTGGCTTTTGCCAAATCATCAGCGCATATTTTTAAATTAAAATTAAATATTTGCTATTGGATCAACCAATTAATTGACCATTTATTGATAATTGATGCATTTTCTTTAACCAATTAATTGACTAATTAAATTACCACCAATTTATTGGTCCTAAGTCGATCAATTAATTGTAAGTGCACGGAATATTGATCAACTAATTAGGTAATTGACAAATTTATTGACATTAAATATTACTGATCCTTAATCTGTTTTCTCGAACCAATTAATTGGTCATTTAAATTATTTTTTTGGGGTCAATTATTGTGTTGTCCAATCTTTAAATATTTTAACCTCGCCCTGGCCCCGAAATTTAGACACAGAACGGCACAACGGCGGCACTATTCAGCGGCAAGGCACCGAAATAATCGGCACCCCTACACAAATGGTGGACATGCGCAGCACGATGATGACTGTTGATTATGATGGCATGGCAGCAAAAGATGGGGTAATTTAGGCCATTTTCAATCATTTAATTTTGATCAAAAAAGCTCAATTTGATTTTGTTTTTTCTTTCCAATTTCCGCCGATCAACATAATCTTGGAACCCCAGAGGGGTTGCTTGCTTTCGACGGGAGGGGGTTCTATTTTAGGGTAGTTCAATTTTCTGATACTGTATGCCGTCATGCCCCAGCAGGGGGTGCTCATGGACGGAGACGGACAATCCGCGGATTGTCCAGACACGGACGGATAGGGATAACGTTTTTTGTGAAATCAAACGGATACGGACGGACACGGATCTTATGGCCATATCCGTGCCAACGGGAATCCAGCGGATTATCCAGATATGGGTAACAATGTTTGTGAAATCGGACAATGCAGACAGACACGGAAATGAACCCCACGGACATGTCCGGACACGGGTTCGAAAATTTGTATCCCTGAGTACCCCCCCCCCCCCTGGTCACACCTATAGGTCGCGCTCACTCTCGCTTCTTGTCTCTCTCTCTTTCCTGTATCTTTCCTCTCTCTCTCTCTCTCTCTTTCTCATCGATGCATTCCGAACCAATTAATTGTCTTTGTGCCTCAAAGGCAAAACGCTGTTTTTGCCAAGTCCAACTCCCCGCCCCCCCGTCCATGCCGTGGCACACAAATGCCCCGCTGGGGAGGGCGCTGTACCTGCGCCTCGGGCAAAAGTAATTAGAGAGCAATTCCTTTCCGGGCCCACACATCTCAGCCCCGGCTGCTGCTCCCGCTGGGGGGGGGGGGCACGTCACACCGCCGTAGGGTTGGCGAAATTCCGCCATAACAATAAACACACAAAAAAAAAACAATTTTTTTAATCGCCAATTCGTGGCACATAAAATTTTTTGGCTATGGCTGTGGACAGGGAAGGAGGTGGTGCCCTCTTCAAGTACCCCTCCCCCCCATCCACCCCTGAAATAAGGCCCACAAAATTGTTGTCGAATTTCTCATTAAACCAAAATCATCCCCTTAGGATTGGATACTCATCTCATCCTCCCAGATCCACCCTGAGACTCTAGACCCGTCAAACATCCCCTGACGCCCCCAGACCCAAATCCTGGGCATGCGTCCCCCCTATCTGGCTGTGTGGCACAAGTTTTTGCGCCATAGTGGGGCGCTGAATTTACCACACGCCGGCCTGAGTTGGCGGACAAGCATTTTTGGAAGAGGCGATAAGGATGAGCCCCAGGGGGAGAGATGGGGGCGGCTGGCAGGATATGTATTGGATTTGACATGACAGCGCCCTCTCACACATTCCTTCGCCCACCCATCAACACCCCCCAAAAGAAAATTTGTGTCGGGCGGGCATATCCGGCAGTAGCTCCGGCGGATGAAGCTTCGAATCCTCTCGCTCCCCTCCCCTCCCTGTATCCCCTCTAGCCGTCCAAGAAGGCACGGCACACATTTGTGTGCCGAAACCAACGGATGCACAACCAACAATTGATGGGTCCATGCACTCCCCCCCAGGCGCCATAAAGTTCATGTCCACAAAAAAGAGAGATAAAATCACATTTATTCGTCATTTTGTTTTTCGCCTTCGACTGCCGGTTTTAATCCGGAGGTCCCTCGTTTCCGGTTTGCCGATAGGCGCCGTCGGGAAAATTTTGAAAAATTTAGACGGATTTTAAGGAAAATTATAAATACCTAATCCCATCCTTATTGTTAGGGGGGTATGTGCATTTTTTTCACCTTTTAAACCGAAATCGGGAAACCGGTCACCCCGCTTTTCGGTTCGGCCAGTTTTCCGATCCACTGTTTTCGATTTTTAGCCCTAAAAGCCGGGTTTTCGGTTCGGTCACCCGACCGTCGCCCACCCAATTGTGTGTGTAATTTATTAAATTTTCGATCATTTATTTTCAATGAATGATTTTTGTTTCAGCTTTTTTCCACTTCGACCGCCGTTTTACCACCGAAGAAGCATTTGCTACACCACCATCATCATTATCATCACCAAAAGCATCAACAGCATCAACAACAACAATTTGTTGCCAACGATTCGTCGGCATTCTTCACAAAGGCACCGCTTGGATGTCTACGGCACAGTGAGCAGCAACGAAGTTGTGAGCCGGAGCCAATAGCGGAGGACGGTGCGCGAAAAATTAAAAAAACTAAAATTTATGCAAATTTAAATGACAGACTAAACAATTAATTAATTGACCAATAAAATCAATTAATTGAGTCAAAAATTGACCAATTAATTGGTTAAAGAAAACAAATGCCGGGTCAGGAAATTTAACTTATCAATAATCGGTTAAGTTGATCAAGTTAGGCCCAATAATTCAATTATTGGTTGAAGAAAACCAACACCAATATTCGTCGATTAAATTAATTGGTTAAGATTGTCTGATCTCTAATTCAGACTTTTGGGTTCGGATTCGGTCTTTAAATAATATACTAGGGTTCAACGGGAACGGAACGGTAATTAATAATTATCAGTTTTTGCAAACTCCAATAATTAAAAACAATTAAATATGAATCAAAAAATCAAAAAAAACATTAAATTAAAAATCATTGTCCTAAAAGTAAGGCCCCGGGGGCTCTATTTTTCTCAAACGGGGGTCTTATTTGAGGGGGGACTCTATTTCGGAGGGCGGGGGGCTCTATATTCCAACCTCTCGCAAAAGGGTTTCTATTCCAGGGAGGCTTTAATTATGAATTAAGGTAAATATTTAAAATAAAATCGGCAAATTTTTATAAAAATGGCGCCACAATTTTCCCACAAAATTTGTCGCGCTGGGGGCGCCGACCACAACCAAATCCATTTATGTCGCCGCCGTTTTGTAGTTGCTATGGCCACCCAAATATGTATGTTTTACCATTTGTGCCCCTCGGGGGAAATTACCCCGCCCCCGCCTCCCCCCATTTTGCACTCATTCATTCACACACAAAGACAAAAAGCTGTTTGAATCCATCACAAAAATAATTTGCACTAAATTTTCCCAAAATTTTGTTACAATTTAAATTGGGGATTTTTGGTTTACGGCCCTTGGGGGATGGGGGGACAAGAATTTCAGGATGATGGCACACTTCCGTCGGGAGCGTTTGTCGGGCAACTCAAAAACGCTCATTAAAAAATTTATTTTTAAATATTTCTTATACCGGTTTTTCTGATTTCCCTTAATTTTTGGTGCCTATTTCATTTGTCCAAGCAATAAACTTCATATTTTTGCATTTTAATGGCGCTTATGTTCAAAGAAATAATTATGGTTTTTTTTTTTTGCATTTTTTAGCCCTAAAAATTTTCGTCCTACCCCTTATTTTACATATTTTTTATTGGGGTACAATTTTTGCCATTTATCTTTCCAAAATTTTCCTCCCCCTCCTCATCGCATAGCCCCCCAAATTATTGGCACCAAAATTTTCGGTCGGTCAGTGGTGGTTGGTCCACATGGTGGCAAAAGTTGATTTATTTCCCCCATTCTGGCGATGTTTGGCTCAATGGGTTGTATATTTTGGGGGGGGGGGGGAGGGCGATGCTCGTTAATCCAAACAAATTCCCCGCAGGGGACTGCTAATTTGCATAAATTTGGCGCTAAGGCCCCGCGGGGGTGGCACGCCGCCCCCGCTTGCCTTCTGCTTGACCATCACTCGGCGGTCAACCCCTTCAAGAAGCACATGCCGGCCCCATGTCTCCCGCCCCCCCCCCGCCTTGACGGACCCGCAGGGCCCAAAACCACTCACTTGACTTCCCCTTGCATAATCTGCGCATCATTTTCTTATCGGCACACACAATTTGTTCCCCCCCCCCCGCCCATCCCCCTATGGTACTCACCGAAGGGCATCCCACCACCTCCTCCATTTTGCCGAAAGTTGCCAGCCTCGAATTTATGGGACAATTTTTGCCCAAATTCGGCTGGGCTGCAAAGCCTCAATTGCGCTTGGTACTGGACTGACAACGTTTAGGGCCGGTAAAGGCCCGAGAAAAAATCTCGAGCCGGCTTACAGGCTTCACCTCCTTCTGTCCCTGTTCTGATGGCAATGTCTATTTGTCAAAAAATGTGTGTACCCATGAAATCGGTGCCGGATTAATTCATTTTCCCCATTTTTGGGCTTTTATTTAGTTTAGTGAATTTGGCAAGTTCATGCGCCGTGCCAGCTCCAACCTCATGCCAAAATTAGGCGCATATTCAAACCCCTGGCAGAATGCAAAATTCAAACCTCTGGCAGAGTGCCAAAGCGACTTTCAAATGCCGCACTTAAAATCCTTTTTCTTTTATTCACCATTCACATTCATTATTCAAAAAGTTAAACGCCTGCGGGTGCCTTGTGCTTATTTAATTTGCGGCGCGCGTAAAATTTGTTTTTTTTTTTTGCTCGGGGCGCATTCAAAACATTTTTTTTTTGTCCCAACGCAAAACGATTTCGTTTACTCAAAAATGGCCACAATTACACACAAGGCGCACGGACACACATAAAATAAAATTGTGTCCACAGGCGCTCTGATGGACGGACGGCACAACAAAAACAAATTCCCCCAGGGGCAGGCATAATGATGGACACGATAAAATGCCAAAAATATTCAGGGGCAGTGCCAAAAATTCAAAAAAAAACACACATGGAAACACCCTAGGGGAAAAATGCTGTGTGCCACCACCACCCACCAGAGAAGGAGCAGGAAGGCACACTACTCTCGGTGCCAAATTTGGCAAAAGCCTAAAATTTAAAAAAAAAATTTGAGATTTAGGTCCCCCTCTGAATTTTTTGAACCATTAGGGTGTCGATTATTATTTCTTTTTTTTTATTATTCCGCCCAATGGACAAAAAGGCAACGACAAAACAAAAGTTCGCTTCCCGCCGAGGGCACACATTTCGCATTGATTCTCTTCCCCGAGAGACGGGACATTGGGGGAGGGATGGGATGAAGTACGCTTTCAATTGCCCATACTACATATACATATACATATACACGGTGGTTTGGTGCCCTCGGCTTACAGCCCTTTTGGCTGGAAGGGATGAAACATTTATCCGCGCGTCACTGACCGCGACATATACATATAAAAAAAAATGCTTCTTCCTCCCCTCGAGGGCCATCGGCGGTGGTCGGTGATGGAGAGAGAGAGAGAGAGAGAGAAAAGTGTCTTTGCCCCTTGTGCCCTCCGGGGAGGGCACTTCTTCCTGCTACTGCCGGTGGGGGGGCAGGCTTCTCACTTCCTCTAGTAGCGCCTCTTCAGTCCTCAGACTTTTTGATGCCTCCGGGCACAAATGAATGGGCGGGTGGGGGGCAGGCGATGGCACTCGCGGCGGGTGCCGATTTGCCCCCCGCGGGGTGAGGGGGCAGGGCAACTCACGTCCCTTGGGGCCAGATTTCAGCCGAAGGATGTGCCGCAGCCCCCGGCGGATGTTGTACAAATAAAATGGGGGCACACTTACACCCCCGGGGGGCACCAACCACCTAAAAACATTTTGTTGCCTAACTTTAAAAGCATCGCCACCCCCCCCCCACCCGGATTAAATGCTGCCGCCTCCTCCAATTTGCTCTCCCCATACCCAACACTTTCCTGCCCTCTCATTCCGACGGAGTGTAATGCCGCGGCATTAAAAAAAATAAGCGGCATTTAAAAAAATAAAGGCTCGCTATAAAATCAACAAGCCATTTTTACTGCAAAGCTTGACGCGTAGGATTTTATTATTTTCTCAAAGTTATGATCAATTTGTAGTATTGTATACTTTGATTTAACCGTTTTGGCACTTTGTTCATCGCCAAATTTGAATTTTTAACTGTTGTAGAAATTTTTGCAAGCTTTTTCGCCCAAAATGAAAATTTCAATTAACAAAAACTTGCCCATAATTTAGAGGCCTTTTTTTACCCTGAATTCCCCGACATGCCATGCCCTGAAGGTCCCAGAAATTTTTGTCCCCGAAAGCGTCAATGGCTTTTTTTTCCCACCACACCTTAAATTATGTAATTGTGTATTACAATTAGTTGACGCCTCCAGTGTTTGGCATTTTGTTTTTTGTTGCCGCCAATTCGAATTTTGAATGCCTCCGCCAATGGCGGCCACCCCGTCGGCAAGCAGTACCAGCAGCAGCAATTTGCCAATTCTGTGCCTGGTCGACTGGACAGCGCGCAAATGCCGTGAACAAATTGTGCAGCTGCCGGCCCCACGCTTTGCAGCCAATGTGCCGTTCGGCGTGTCGTTGTCCTCCGACGAGCAGCATCACCAGCAGCAGCAGTACAGTATTGACGATGACGACGATGCGGAGCAGTACGGTAGATGGCACGAGGACGAAAGGAATGGCGGCGGTGGTTACGGTGGTGACAATGTGTTGCGCATAAATATGATACATTTTATAAGACAAAAATATCGAAATTTTTTTTTTAATTTAAAATAAAAACTAAAAATAAAATAATTAATATTTTCTTTATCTATTCCACAGACATTAAATTTTAATTAACATGTTTCCCACTAATGAATCCCGTGTACCTCCTAGAGGGGGGACTTCAATGGCTGTTGGATTCAATTGGAGGGGGCTTCTATTGGAGGGGGGACAACATAAAATAAATCTTAAAAATAGCGATTCGGAAATTAATAACAAAAATGTTGAATTGAATTGTCAAAAATATCTTTGTCTTTCATGCATTTAATTAGTCGCTAATTAATTATTAATTTTTGTCGCCCTTTTTTAGGCTTCTTCACACCAGTGTTGCCGAAGCCGTTGAGGAAAAGCGCCAGTGCAGCCACAACATCAACAGCAGCAACAAGTTCAAGCAGTACACCAACGCCCGCAAAAGTCAAAACAGCAACAACAAAAACGTCAGCAGCCGAACGCCATGGCATCATAACATTTCCAAGACGTACAACAAAAGTGCCATCATCATCATTGACAGCAACAACCGCTCAACAAAAACAAACTGGTAGGCAAGCTAAAGAATGCATCGACTGTTAGTGCCAATTTACAGTGCATTTCTTCAAAAAAAAAGAGGGGGTACGGTACTATTATGGTCCAGTAGAACTATGACTTCCGGTATTCGAGTTCGCGGGAATGAAAAATGGAGAATTGTAACGGCTTTTTTGTTTGAAACGGAAATCACTAATAAGCTTGTAATCTTTGGCATTCAATTCGGATTAGCACCGAACACTGATGAGTAACAAAAAGACTAAAACTTAAGGAAACTAAATTTATCAAAAAAAATCACAGGGGGGGGGGGTTTAATATAAGTATTACGGTATTTGAATTTAATTAAAGCAAATAAATTGAAGGATCCGTTGAAGCCTAAATTGGTAGGGATGCCTAGGGATGGTTATATCTTTTAATCCCCCAAGTGTTTTTTCCGAGCTAAATCAGATATCGGATGGAAATTGTGGACTTATCATAATTGTGATTGAATTTAGTTGAAGGTTACTAGGAGAGAGGTCGTTTGTACATAGCCAAAAAAACGAGGGGCCAAATATTGAAAATCCTAAATTTTTAAAGTTTCATTGGAAAAATTTTCAAAAATTTTCCATATGCCTCCCCCTTGGACGAAATGCACTGAATTTAGAGCTTGATTACAATTTTAGTATCAATTGTTGCCTCGCTTTTCAAATAAATTTTTTGTTCGTCCCATTTTCTGTTCTTCATTTTTGTTCGGCTTCGTTCGATTTTTTTTCATTAAAAAAATTTTGTCGATTTCTATTTACTTCAAATTTTCACAAAAATTTTTCGTGGTGCACTTACTCTTCACACATACAACACACACATACAGTTTCACTCACATTTTCATCAGCATTCATTGTACAACACTCTTATGACTTTTTTTTCATCGCTTATGGCCCGGGGGAACATTTAAAAAATTAACTTTAAAATCGAAGGATTAAGACAGATATCCGGGGTTGTATTATCGGGGATTTGAGACACGATAATTGGGGATCATATCCGGGGTCGGATTATCGGAAATGTGTACCCTGGCATTAAATAATTGGTTGCCAAAACAGCTAAAGACAAATTCGCTCGCTTTTTTAGAAACATAAATTTAAAAAAAAATTCCCCATACCTTAGAGAAAATTTATTTATTTGGAATTTTGGACCCAATAAGCCTCTTAAAGGTTTAAATGAGGGGGTTGGCGGAGGATTGAGTGGGCGGTGGACGGAGGGATGGAAAAGGAAAGTGCCATTTTTGGTGTCCAAGGAGGTGCGTGCCGTGCCGCGCTCGCTGTTGGAGGTGTCAATTTTCGCCTCCGGCCCCCGGGCTCCGTCGCGTCGGACAGCAGCAGCAAAGGCAATAATCACGCATTTTTGGGACAAGGCTAAGGCTATAGTGCGGAGGATTAATGGGGCCGGGGGTAAGGTTTTAAGCTCCCAGCAGCATTCTCTCCCCCCGTAGGGCGCGGCATGGCACACATCCCCCAACAACATTTGTCGTTTGTTGGCGGCGGGTGGTTATTATTATTGTTGTTGTTCAAAGGTGGCACACACCGAGGGGAGGGGGGGGGGGGAGGGAGGGTTGGAGGAAGGGACACTTTTACCCCTTGCCCCCCCCCGGGGGGTCGGAGGAGGGGACACTTTTACCCCTTGCCCCCCGGGGTCGGAGGGGGGGGACACAGTTTTCTTTGGCACGCCTCCTCCATCTTTGCCATCTCTTTCCGTCCTTCTCCACTCTCATAGCACACACACACACTCTCTCTCTCTCTCTCTCTCACCCACTCTCACACACACACACTCTCTCTGTGCCGTTTGTCTCTGTTTTGTCCTGCGCACTTGACAGACACAACAACAATTTTTTTTTCACACATTATTAACACCACACACTTTGGCACACCACCACAACATTCTCTTTTTTTTATTATTTCTTTCTCCGCCCTACCATTTGCCCGCCCCGGTTTTAATACAGCATAAAATTGGTCGGCGAACAAAAAAAAAAGTGATTCCCCAATTAATTAATTGGACGACGACACCCATCCACCCATACATATAATCCCCTTGGGCGTCCCCCCGTTTTTTTTTTGTCTCTTTGTTCCGCTGCCGTCCCGCCGCGGCGCCAGTGGGCGCCGGAGGGGCGACAAACGCGGCGGATGATGCGTCATCGTCGTACACGGCATAGGCGACACACCGTCATTCAACACCATCCATGTTCAGCATCATCGCCAGCCCGTCGACGCTCCCCGTCATCAAGTTCAAGCAGTACACGCAGCAGCACAGCAGGGACACTGCTTCGTCCGCTGTGGTCATCTGCTGAGGCTGGAACATCTGCTGGTGCTGTTGCTGCTCGTGTTGTTGGCATGGACGCAGCAGCATCAACTACGGCACCGACGGCTCATCATCGTCATCAGCAAGCTGTTGGTGCTGATAGTGCTGCTGGTGGTGTTGAACAACATGGACAACAACATTCTGGCACCGGTGCTGGTGTTGAACATCCTCATCTTCAACAACATCATCGGCAACGCGTTCGGCCCGCCGGCGCGGCGGTGTCCTCCGCTTCCGGGACAGCAGAGGTGGCGGAAGAAGTGCCGCAGCGAGAAGAGGACAGCGATGATAGCCTGCCACCACCACCACCAAGCTATTATGAGCCGCGCGGTGGGTGGCCGTTGCGCACGCGGACATGGCCTGACGGGCGACGCGTTGGCCCGGACGGCAAGGTGTTACTCAAATGGCAGAAATTGAGGCCCAAAATTGTGCCACCCTCATCAACAGTCCGTACAACAACCACAACTACGACAACAAGTCCGAGCAGTACAACAACAACAAGCAGTACAACCACTACCGTAACAACTCCGTCAACAAGAATGGTGACCGAAACGGTGGCAAAAGGCATGCCTGGCCTTCATTTCACCTTTGTGGGTCAGTGTGGTGAACTGTCCAATGAGTTAAAAAAACCCCAAAAATTTTTTTTGACTTTTTCTCCCCGTTGGTTTGAGTTTTTTTTTTTTGCTGTCAAATTTCCCGAGGCCTTTTTTGCAAAAATTTCCCCTGACTGTCTGTCTGTGCTCTCTTCCGTTTCCCTCCACACCTATTTTCTTTCCTTTTCTGTCTGTCTGTCTGTCGGTCCACTTTTTCCCCCACCTATCTTCTTTCTTTTCTTCTCTGTCCGTGCGCTTTGTTTGGACACTAACCTCTCTCTGATCAGCAGCAGCAATAAACTTTCTATCACCCCCCTTTTTGTGGTGTTTGAATAAAGCAACAACCAGCATCAATTTATGTTGGGTGATCGGTGGTCACTTGCTCTGGACACTCCGAATTTTGATCACTTTTCAAAAGTTGATCTTTGACCGGTTGGCATTCAAATTGGGAAGTGCCGTAGAGAGACATAAGAGGCCCTAGTAGCGTTTCACTTATCTGTCAATACCTCCTCAAGGGGGGGGGGGGATCTTATTAGAGGGGGCTTAATTAGAGAACTGTTCTATTAGAGGAGGGGGGGGCTCAATTAGAGTGAAGTCCTGTTAGAGGGGGTTCCAATAGAGGGGGGGTCCTATTAAAGGGAGTTCAAATAGAGGGGTCACTCCGAATTTTGATCACTTTTCAAAAGTTGGTTTTTCAATACCTCCTCAAGGGAGGGGGGATCTTATTAGAGGGGGCTTAATTAGAGAACTGTTCTATTAGAGGGGGGGCTCAATTTGAGTGAAGTCCTGTTAGAGGGGGTTCCAATAGAGGGGGGGGGTGGTCCTATTAAAGGGAGTTCAAATAGAGGGTTATTAAAATAGGCATACAAAAATTTAATTTTCAAACCAGAAATAAAGCCCCACTTTTGAGGGGGGAGGGGGTTGAAAAATAGAGCCCCCAGGGGCCTTTATATTTCCCGGAAATACGGTAACTAATTTTTGAAATGGTTTGCAGTGAATTTACAATATTGTACCTTTAGCGTGCTGTTATGCATATGTATTACAATAGACGAATCAGTGTTTTTTGCACGATAAATTTAAGACAGCCAAAAATTTGGATGATGATTTTAGGGTTGCGGATTGAAACCGAACTGAATCGAAAACCCGAGAAAGGTTTCGGTTATCGGTTTCGGTTCGGTTAACCGAGACGGCCGGTTTCGTTTCGGTCGGTTCGATTTCTAAAAATTTCAAGAAACCGACAACCCTAGTGATGACCTGCCCCTCCCCCCGTCCCCCACTCTCTCGTAGGGGTATTGAAAAATAAAACCCCTGGGTTTCTATTAGGTAAAATTCTCAGTGTGTTATGGTCGACGGGAAATATCCGGCACCTCCCTATAATTGAGCCCCCCCCCCATTGAGTGAATATGTCATCGCCATGGGATATATAAAGCACCAAATCTACTAAATCCTGGGTTATGTTTTCAAAACTAGGTAATTAAATCTGTGTAAAACACTGGTTTTGGATTTTTTTTTACTTGACACGAAATTATTTATACCGTACCCTGGTGTAATAGCCAAAAAAAAATGGTAGGGTACTATAGGAAATAATAGAGCACCCACCCACCATTTTGTTACACAATCATGATGCGTTGTTGTACCACCACCACCCTTTGAGTGTGTGCACCACGAAAAATTGCAAAAAAAAAATTTTTTTTTACAGAAATTTCCAGTTTTCTTCCATCATTCTCATTGCTTTTTTCAAATTCTTTCTTTTGCTACCGGTCCGATTGCCGAATGGTCCGTGTATCGAATAAATCGAATAAATAAAAATGTCCCACCGTGTCGAATTGAAAAAAAAAATTCATGGCGCCAAACTTTTTTTTTCGGGTTGTCCATTTAATTGAAGAAATCTTGGTACTGTCGTGTTTTGCAGCCACACACATCAAATAATTTTTTTTTTAATAACAGACGACCTGATTAGGCTTAACTTAAGCCCTGGATAGGCTTTCGACTCTAACCAGGGCTTTGGATAAGACTAAGCCGGACTTAGGCTCTATGTTATCTAACAAAAAAAAAATTTTTGATTTGCATGGCTGCATACGAGACAGTACTGAAAGCTTTTTTTTGACGAGATTCGTTATTTATTTATACTTTTCTCTTAAACCTTTAAATCTGAGTCTGGGTATCAGCGCCGTTCGGGAGTCCCAGTCCCGAAAAAAACGGGATTTCCCTGCTTTTTTGGTCCCGATCCCGGCCGGGTCCCGAAAAATTCTTTGTCCGAACAGCACTGCCAGATATAACTTAACCGATACTCGGACTTTTTCGGCACTCGGACCGGAAGTGTCTTTTTTTTTCTATTTTTATCATTTTCTAACCAATCGGGGAGAGAAAGTCAAAAAACGCTTAATACCGTATTTCCTTCATTTGTCGCCTCCCTTTTAATTGACGCCCCCACCTCTCGAGGGGGATCGAAAAATAGGCGCCCCCCCCTCCATTTGACGCCCCCTTCTAATTGACGCCCCCCCCTCAAGGGGGTATTGAAAAATAGACGCCCGGGGCGTCTATTAGAGGAAATACGGTAATTTTGGGAATTAAATTTACTTTGTACATATCGTATTTCATCTATTTGAAGGCTCCTCTAGACGAGGTGAAAAATAGAGAAGGCACGGGCCTTCAAATAGAGGAAAAACGGTATGAAAATTTTGCAAAAAAAAAAACTTTTGGCTTTTTTACCAGGGCTCTCAGCAGAGGGCATTTATGCTTATTCAGAGAAATGTAACTGATTTGTAGGTCCAACTTTAGACTAAATTTACCTAAAATAAAAGTTGGCGGAAATAAATTCTTAATTTTGTTGAAAAATTTTTCAACTTAGGTATCCCTTATCTTTTAAAATTTTAATTAATTTAAATTTGTTTTACCTACCTATATATTTTTTATTTACAGCCCCTCATCTAACTCGTCGTCCACCAACATTTGCTCACCAATCAACGCCAGCGTCGGCACGCTTTTCAGTGGGGCCAAATGACCCCACACTGTACGCAGTAAGGCCCACAACGCCGATGAATGGTGGCATACCGGCAACAACAACAACAAGCAGTACACCGCCGGTGGGTGTAAAATTAAAAAAAAAACCAAAATTTTTTGGTAGAAAATTTTCCAAACATTTTTAAAACGTGTCATAAAATTTCAGTTAAGCAGCATGGACACTGCGAATAATCAGCTTGGCGATGACAAAAAGCTACTAATTGGAGGTATTAGCAAGTCGAAAAATATTGTGTCGACGGGTTAAGCATTTAAACACACCGTAATTCACTACCTAATATAACCCCCGGGTGGTATATTTTTCAATCCAGGGGACCTGGGGGGTTCAATTGGGGGAAGGGGGGGGGGTGCTTTTATCAGAAAAAATGGGGTAGTGGCTATTACCCGAAATAGAACCCATCGGCGGGAGGGAGGGTGTGGGGTCTATTTTTCAAGCCCACTCAAGGGGATGGTGGGGGGCTTCTATTAGAGAAAAAATACGGTAGTGGTTTCGTACCTTAATAGAACCCCCGGGGAGGGGGGAGGGTTTACTGAGAGTCAATTTTCAGGGCGGAGGTTTCTATTAGAGATTAGAGTAAATACGGTAGTGGTTCCGGACCCTAATAGAACCCCCGGGGAGGGGGGAGGGTTTACTGAGAGTAAAATTCAGGGCGGGGGTTTCTATTAGAGATTAGAGTAAATACGGTAGTGGTTCCGGACCCTAATAGAACACCCGGGGAGAGGGGAGGGTTTACTGGGAATTAAATTGAGGGTGGGGGGCTTCTATTAGAGCAAATACGGTAATGGGTACTGATTAACTATTTCATTGTTAAGTCGGTTCGCTGAGCATTGTGGTCATGGTTGGTGCCATTCTGTTGTGCGTGTTCTGCAAGCGGTGCAACTCGCTGTGCTCCCAGTTGGCAAATGCCGCCGGCGCTGGGGGCGGAGGCGGCGGCGCACAAATGGCCACAGGCGGCGCCGGACTGAAGGCCGGCTACGCGCCAATACCGCCCAACGAATTCGCGTCACCGCAACTGCAACACCATCACGCGATGGCAACCTTTGAACAACGCAATGGGCACCAGGTAGGCACGTCGAGGCATCGGCCAAAAAATTATAATCTTACAACAATCCGGGGTCGGATACGGCATTGAGAAAAATTCGGGGACTTTGTGCGCCCAGGATGGACCGGATGCCGAAAATGAAAGTCCGGTTTTTTTCAATCAATTTGAATGTTTCTGACCATTCATTCTACAATATCAAACCGATTAAATTTTCGCATTTAAATAAAAACCTTTTTTCCTCTAATTGAAGTTCCGGACCCAGGCGGAATTTTTACTGATACCCCTACGGGAGTACAATTAAAGGAGAAACTGTTTTTTTTCAAAAATTTGTAATGAAAAAATGGTTAGAAACTTACTCGTCTCAAATTAGGCTGTCCAAAAAATACTCGTCTCAAATTAGGCTGTCCAAAAAATATGAAAAAGAGCCAAAAAATCAACATATTTTCTATGCCAAAATTGAGAAATTTTTTAAATTATTTTAAAGATTGTCTATTGAAAAAAATTTACGAATTGCGGATAATCTGGACTTTTGGTATTCGATCACATTCTTGTTCAGATTCCGGCATTATTTTCAATATTTTAACAGGGCGCTTTACCGCCCTCATCGTTGACATTGCGCAATGGGGCCGGCATTCCGTTAGGCAACGGAGTGGCGGCGACCGCGGGCGGTGGCGGCATAGAGCAACAACGGCAGACCCGCGTGGTGTTGGCCAACGGAAGTGGCAGTGCCGGTGGCGGCGGCAGGATAGCGCACGAGACCACGTCGCTGATCAACGCCGCTGCGGCACCGGTGCCGTCGTTGGCGACGACGACGACGGCGGCAGCAACGCGTTCAGCGGCGGCGGGTGCCAGCGCCGTTGGTGCACAACAGCAGCAGTCGCGCACGACGCGTGCGGGTGACGACGCGGCGCGGAAACGCGACTTCAAAGAGTGGTACGTATAATGCCGGCGATGATGCTGATGACAGTGCGCGGCGCGGGTGGGCGGCGTACGGCGGAATTGCTGCCGGTGGTCGACAGTGAAGCAACAAAAACGACACTTAAATTTCGGAAAATTACAATCCCATGTTATTTCCATACGCCAAAAAACCAAATTTTTTTTCACGGATGCGAAAGAAAATATTCGAAATTCCGGCTTTTAAAGAATTGCCCAGTATCTGGACCCTAGGGATTCGGATAGGTGGATCCACAAAGTCCGGGATCCGGATCCCCTGATCCATAAAGCCGGAATGGACCCATTCCGAGATCCTGACCTGCGGACTCAAAGTCCGGGAGCCTGACCCTCGAACCCATAAAGCCGGAGTTGACCCACAAAGTCCGAGATCCTGATCCGCGTACCCTAAAGTCCGGGAGCCTGACCCTTAAAGTCCGGGACCCGGACCCTGGACCTAAGCGGTCCAGAATCCGGATCCGCGGAACTTCTGGGCAATTTTGCAAAAAATTGAACTCCGATCACATAACGGCAATATTTCCTTTTACGGCATATTCATTCATTGTATGTACAAACAACAAATCTATCCAACTAAGCAATATACTTATATATTGTATATTAAATACTAATTATATACATATTATAAGAATTCATACTATTAATTGTCGCGCCATATTTTTGAAAGGATAGAAAACATTTTTTTTTAATTTTGACTCTACTAAATTGCTCAATTTTATTCTTTTTTTTATTTTCTACCCGACTATCAAAACGAATAAAAAGCGAATTTAAAATTCTTATTTTTTTAATTTTTTACTTATTGGAGAACGGACGGAATTTCTCGTCCGGAATCCGCTCAAAACGGGATTTAATCCCGAAAATCGGATCCCGTATTTTGAAAATTCCGAAATCTCTAGTAATAAATAAACTAACTAACAAATATGTTTTATCTACTAATCACTCATTTTGTTTATCAATCACCTTTTTCTTTCAATTTTGTCTTCACTATTTTATCATTTGTCTGCAAATACAATAAAAAATGGACATAAACGGATGGAATGAATAAATGACAATTTTAAAAAACATCATAAATAAGTCATGATAGGGTTTTTTTTGGAAATTACAATAAGTTTACATCATAATGCCCTAATGATTATTGTATATATATCATATGGTACATTATTTGTATAAGTGAGTAGGATACCGTGTAATGGAAATTAAAATGGTAAAGTTAAAATTGACATTTATAATATAAAATACAAAAAAACGAATAAATGCTGGCAAGTGAATTTGATGAATTTAAAAAATATCAATCACAATAATTTCAAACAAAAATGAAGAATGTTTTAAAATTACATAAAATGTCACCGAAAAATGGAAAAATTTGAGCGGAATTTTTGTATAAAAATTTATAATCAAGCTGCCTGCAACATCGGCTTCAAATTCTCCGAAATCTAAAAATGTTTTTATACATAAATTTATTAAAAATGCCATATATTTTTTTTTGAATTTTTTAGAATTTTCCTGCGACACCGACCAATTTATCTCCTCGGACCCCTGACAATTGGTCTCCCCCGTCCAATCTCTGGCAAATTGGTGTCCCCAGCAGAACCGTGACAAATTTGTCTCCTCCAACCCCAGAAATTCTTGACCCCTAAGGGACGGGACTTAACTCTAATTAAGGCAATAAAAATCGAATATTAGGGACTTAACCCTAATTAAGGCAATAAAAATAGGGTATTGGGGACTTAACCCTAATTAAGGCAATAAAAATCGGATATTAGGGACTTAACCCTAACTGAGGCAATAAAAATCGGATATTAGGGACTTAACCCTAATTAAGGCAATAAAAATCGCAATATATATATATCCAATCGTCCACCACCTTAAATTGGCACCCCGTCGCGCGCACAATGTCTTCCACCGAGAACGTCTCGTACACCTCCACCAATGTCAATCCGACTGTTGGATGCACGTCAAAAACGGCCTAAACAAAGTGCCAAAAATTCCGGTACCGAAATGGCACCCGATAAAAGTGATCAAAAATACTAATCAATCAATAAAAAAATGTGGGCATTGCCAGTTTCGGGTCGAGAAAAAAGGGAGGATCAAATAGCACAAAAATACCAGGGGGGGAAAGTCTGGAATTCCGGACTCCGGAAAATGTCTCAGAATCCTGGTTTTTCAATCAATTAAGAGATTTCACAAATTTTTTGTTCCAACAAAAAGTTATAAAACCCGGTCACAGCCACTTTGCAGAACTACTAACCATTTCAGTGATGATACGGCGCACAACACTTTTGCCGGTCAACGGCAGCGTACAGTCGTCCAAAATTTTTGGCTTACCGCCCTTGTCGCAATGCTTTCAAATTCAAATTTGGCAATTTTTTTTTGGCTTTTGGCACGTTATTGGATTTTGATTCACCTCCATGGTGACCACAACTTGGGAGCCCGGCGCGCCGACCAAATCCATGGCACCGCCCATTCCTTTCACCATTTTGCCATGAAAAAAAAATAAAAAATGAAATTTATGGGCGTCCAAAAATTACCGGAATCATCCAATTTGCCAAGTCGCCAAATTCGGACACCTGCAGGGCACCCAGCAATGTCAAATCGATATGACCACTTTAAAAAAATGTTTAAAAAAAAATCGATTACAACCATAATCAAATAAATACCCACCCTCTGATCATGCCAAACGACTCGTCCGAGCCAAACACTGCGGCACCCGGTAAATGAGTGATAGACTCCTTGCCGGCATTGATCCAGTCCGGGTCCTCCTCACCAGGGTACGGATATGGACCCTGATTAGTGGTAAATAAAAAATGCCAAATGCCGAAAACGAACAACGCCAAGAATGCCATTCTCGGATTGCAGATGCACATGGATGTCAGTGCGCAAATAGTTCGGGCACAGGGTCGGGATGCCAATGCCAAGATTGACTAAAAATTTGAATTCGGTTGCCCACATTGATCAGCGTCATTCGGTGTCCGACCGATCGATCACTAATGTCCATTTATCGGTCATAATCCAGTGTTGGTGCCCATCCCTATTATTACTGACTGACCCAAGACACCCCTGCGATCAATTGCCTATTGGCATTGCAATCCGATCGATTGATCAACATCGATTGATCACTCCTCACTCACTTACCGTACATGCCATCACGGAACTCAAGCGCTGCACGCCGTGCGATCACCTCGCGTGCCTTGTCCTCGGTGCCACTGCCAGTTTTGTTGACATTGCTTTTCGGCACCATTTTGTTGCCATCACCGACGGCATTTTGGGCATTGTCCTCCCGTCGTTGTCGGTTGATCAGTCGCTCGATGGGCTTCCGATAGTTTTGGCCAAGCACAATGCGATGCGTGTAAATTGATGGCACATGAATCTGATCAGAAAAATAAATGATTTGAAAACCGTCTCGTTTTTTATCCATAATTTTGTATTAATATCTCGTGGCGTGACAAGACAATTATCAAATTCGACAAAATGTCCACACTCTTAACCCAAATAAAGTATAACAAATATGGATTAATAGATATGTGTTTGATGCAATTTCCTTAATTTCCAGCGCCATGTGACATTTTGTCATAGATATTTTGTCGGGAGACACTTTGTCGGCTTGTCGCTTGCGAGATATTTTTTGGCTTTACGATAGTGCGACATTTGTGGGTGAGTGAGGAGGGTAGGCATTTTGTCGATCAGCCATAATCATACAATCAAAATTTGGACCGCTGTTGGCACCGCGCCAAAAAGTGTTTACCCCTAAAAATATGTAAACAACCACCTGCTCAGGTGGTATTTGGCCCACGTCGACGAGCTGTTCAACCTCAACAATTGTTGTGTCTGATGCCTTACACATTGGGATGTTGAAATTGGCGGCAGTTCCACTAAAAAAACCATTTGTCCCATAATCGTTCAAAAGTGGCACACACCGAAAAACCAAATTGCCCAATTTGTCCGCTTTCCACGCCTTGATCAGCGAAAAATCGCCACGAATTGCGCGCTCCAACACAAAATGGACGCCGTTGAACTCGCGAGTCTTGGCAATAAATGTTTTTAATTTTATCTTTTTGACAAAATACCAAATTTTTAAGTGGCATTAAAATTTTTTTTTTGACACCAAAGGCATTTTACTTCTTTGGCACCGCCCGCCAGTTCCACTTGGCCAGAACCGTCGGCACTGTATTTGATCGGTGTGCCGCCCTGTTGGATCAGTGTGCAATAACCGGTCGGCGTGTAAAATGCCGGAATGCCGGCGCCACCTGCGCGAATGCGTTCCGCAAGTGTGCCTGGAGGGCAAAAAAACGATCATTGTTATATATATGTTATATAGGTAAGGAGTTTCGCTGTCAAAACTAATTTGAGCTTACCGGGGGCCCGAAGGGCCCCGAAACCGGGGGAAGGGTTCACCAACTTTTTGAGGCGCATTCAGGAAAAATAAAGATTTTCCGAGGGGGTGGACAGGTGAGGCCCAGGGACTGAATTGTCGTCAAAATTTTCGCATTTTTGCATTCACTCTTAAGAAAACTTTTTTCTGGGGGCCGAGAGGTGGCAAAGTCCGCTTGGAGGGTCACAAGTTGGAATGTCCCTGATATAATTGGAGAAGAGTGATAAGCTCTACAATGAAAACTGCGGCCTGGAAAAATCTATAAAAATTCAGTACCAAAAGTGACTTTTTCAGTCCCGGTCGAATAACTCCCGGGGGTTTGTTCTGATCGGGATGGGGTCTTTTGCTTATTTGTAGAGCGTTTAAAGCTCCATCGGATAGGATAAAGAAATTCAAAAAATTTTCAGAAATTTTCGAGTTAGGGGGGGTTACAGGTTTTCGACATTTTGGTCTCTAACTTTTTTTTCAGATTTTT
>JAKKIK010000267.1:0-37657 GCA_024500135.1 Heterodera carotae
ATGTTCTTTATTCCGCCCCTTCGTCCCTCTTCGTCATCCCTTTTTTCTCCCATTCCATTAATCATCTCGTCTTAATCATCTCGTCGGTCGCGACATAAATAGCAGATTTCTGAAAAACTCGAGCGAAAAACCAAATTTTTTGAATAGCAATGAACTGGAAAAATTTTTAGCTTTCGGTTTCGGTTCCGGTTTTTTCGGGTTTTTTGGCTTTCGGGTTTCGGTTTCGGGTTTCGGGTCTGGATTTCGGTTTCGGTTTCGGGTTTCGGTTTTCGGGTTTTTTCACTTTCGCCGCACCTCTAGAGTGGATGATGGACCGATAACACTTTCAGATAAGTATGGCTATCATGGTTTCTAGTATATATTTTCAATTTAATTTTATACAACATCATTTTTTAAGTTTCATACGCAACTATTATGTAAATCTTTTGCGATTTAAAACTGGTTTTGGTTTTGTGTTTTCGATCAACCTTTTAATTGCTAAATCATAAATACTTTTTCCTTGCTAAAGTTTTTTAGAATTATCAACACGCTTTTTATTAAGACAAATCTTGAAGATTTTAAATTGTCTTCGCTTCAAGTTTCTCTAGTTACATTCGCATGCGCACCTCCAAAATATCTTCTTGCGACAATTCTATTACAATAGTTCAGTGTTTCTCTGTTCGAGACGACAGACTTGTCGCATTTGGTATAGAAAAAAAAGGCAAAAATTATCAAATTGAGAACCATTCAATTATTTTTGCGTTTGTTGACTGCATTTTTAATTTTATTGTTTAAATATTTTTTTAATAAATCATATTGTATCTAAACATGTTTCCACTCCAGTTTTTGAATTCGGCTTTTAATATAATAAAAATCGTAAAATGCATTAAATTATTTTTAATATATCATCATTTTAATTATATTGATATTGTTTTATTGCGAATTATTCTCTCCCACATTTTTTTTATTAATTAATATTATTTGACTTGGAACTGTATTTTTTACGAAACTCGCATATAAGCCGAGTCTTTTCTTATAAATGCGATTTTAATAAATAGACATCCTCGAAAACTATTTAACTTTATTTAAATTTGTTAAATTTTTTTACGCTATCTGCTTGACAAGTTCGAAGAGATTTTTTGGGTTTAATTTTTATTTTATTTCAAAAAGTAAGACTACATATGTTACATTATTCAAATTGATAAACTTTGATTTGTTTCGACATTAATAAGACTTGAAGCCAAATTTTAAATAATACATAAGATCGATTTAATATCCTTTGAATTTTTAAACATAATTTTTTTATCAATTGTTGTTTGAGACTTAATTAATTTTAGATTTTTATTTTTTTAGTAAAGTGTCATGAATTTGCTTTTTCTCTTTTTCCAAAGGTTTTGCTATTTTATTAAAAAAGTAAACTATATATTTTTTGTTTACAGCTTATTATATTCCATATTTAAACATTTTTTTATAATTTAGTTAAGATTTTTATAATATTTTGCATTTATAACATTTTTATTTTGGCATAAATTATCTCATTTTATATTTCATCAAAAAGATGATCCAGCAAAAATGTAGACGCTACCATTCAAATTACTACCAACGCTCTATAATTTTAAGTGTAACACGTCAAATATTTATGCATACTGAACAAGTCGCTTTTATGTATCTTTAGGATTCCCTTCGTCAAATAACTTGCTCTTTCCATTTTTCAAAAATTGCCAATTTGTCAGCGTCATCATCATCAATAATGTTTTAAGAAATCATAGAACTAAAATTTCTTTATTTATTGGATGCTTGAAAATATTTATTCAAAATACTTGACTAAATCTTCAAGTTTATCTATTTGCTATTTAGCTTTAATAATTTTTTGAATATTGTATTTGATATTATTTGTTTATCGAGACAACAATAATTCTGTCGAATTTTGCTCTAATTTTCTAGTAATTTTTCATAAATCATTTTGATTAATTATAATTCACATTCATCAATAAGAATTTTTTTTATTTGCAACAATATAAATATATTATATTTTTTTATCATCAATTTTATTTGTGAATTTAGTTTTGTTTAATCGAAATAATAATTGTTTAATTTTTTTGTATAATTGTGTATGCTTCTTTTGCAAATCTCCATTTGGAAAAAAAGTTAGATAATTTATCGAAAGATTGAACAAACTTGGTATTTAGGTCGAAAACATCTTTATTTATGATTATTTTTATCTCTTGGAATTCTCTAAATAAACAATGCAAAAAGATTAATCTTTAATTATTTTATTTTTCAATTATTAAAGAATTATAATTTTTATACAATTTCACCTTTTTAAAACATTAAACAAATACAATACTTTTATTATTACTTAATGGTTAATTATAGCAAGTTGTATTGCTTTGTTATTTGTCTGTAATTCATGTTCCATGCAGTTGCATCGTTTGCTGAATTCGTGCTGCACACGTAATTATCTCAAAAATTAATTTAACATCTACTTTATTTTCATTATTAATTTCTAGTTTACATTTATTATACTTTTTATTAATCGATCAATAAAACACATATAAGAAGATATTTCATTGTGCATGGGTTTCGTCGAATGTTCTATTTGATAAATATTTTAACTTATCTTCTTATTTTTTGTAGACCATTAATTAAAATGTTTTTTTTTACATTTTTTAACGTTTTCAATGATATAAATAAATGTTTAGTTTATCTTTCTCATATAGCTTATTATATAAACTTTAAATCGAGCTCTGGTCCGGACGAAACTAAAAAGTTAATCTTAAGTAATGTCTTTTTCCATACTATTGAAGAGAGAGTCTTTAAGTGCGTTATGTTTATTGATTAAAGTATATACTTTATTGAAACATCGTTATAATATTGTAAAAATTTATTTGTTTATTTTAGCATTAAAATAATATTACTACTTTCAAAATTCTTCAAAAATAAAATACATTTAATGTTTTTGATGCACAATTTTTCAATTCCTTAATTTAAAGTTTTGATTTTCAATGGATAAAAAAAAATATATTTATTAATTATAATACTTAGTTAGCTTTGATTTATTAGGAATATTCTATTTTCTCTGCGAGAGGTTTTCGCTAATTCCATAATTATATTAATGTTTTTTGGTTTTGTTATTTTAATATTTGGAAATCTAGTTTTTTATATTATTTAATAATAAGTTATAGACTGTTTCTTATCGTTTTAATAGTAATTAAAATTATTATATCTGTTATAATATGACATTTCTAGTTTTTATCATTATTTTATTTGATTTTGTAATGTAAGAACTTTTAAATTAAAAAATGTCTATCGTTGGTTATTTTTAGTGCGAATTCTCAAAGGGAATTAGAAATTATTTTTAATATTTCAATTGATTTCATGTAATTTACTTCTCTGTGACTTTTTATTTTATTTTCCATTGAACGATGAATTAAACCACTAATGAGATGGGCTCGCTGGGCAAACCGTTCTCAGGTGCTTATAGCTTCAAAATGGATCCACCAACTTGTCCGGTACATCGATCTGTTACTTTTCCTTTCTCTCAATTTATATAATTTTTACTAAATTTTAATGTCTCGACGTTTATATTTGCGTTTATTTGGTTCTAAGATCAGTTTTCATGTTTTATAAGCAATTTTTATTCGTTTCCTTAAGAACTAAAATAAAAATATTAAAGCGTATTATTTTGACATTCATTTTTATTAAAGCTTTTGTCTTGAACTATCACGGTTCTTTTTGTTGGAACGTTTATCATAAATTAGAATAATTGAAATTGTATATTCCTATTATTTCTACAAATATAATAATTCAAACAAACACAAGCTTACTTTTCATTTTAATGCGAGCTATATTATTTTTGATTGATTGTAATAATTTTTTTAATTACATAATTTTCCTGCACAGTCAAGCTCTCTCCCCTGTTTTTGTTGTAATAGCCCTGAAGCAGAAAAAAATCAAAATTATTAATTCGTCCTTCTTACTTTGTGAATTAAAAATTCCAGAGCTTGTTATAATTTTTTGTTATTGTTCTCTTCTCATTCTTATCGCATAATTATTTTTGTTTTATCATTTATTTTAATTATTTTTTCATACATTGTTATCGTTTTAAATTATTTTTCCAATTCCAACATCATCTGTATTTTATTTACATGTAGAAATATCAATTGCTTTCTAATAAATTGTAAGTTTTATCCATTAGGTGTTTTATAAGATGAATTCATTTTGTTTTATATTTATTAAATTATTTTCCAAATTGATTGTTTTCGATTTTTGTTTATTTAGATTATCACGACAAAATTTTTTGAAATGATTTAAGTTTCGATTGATATATATATACATCTCTTGCGACAACTTGCTTCGTAATTTTATTTTTTACATTGGGCAATTGTATGTTTTATTTTCGTCAATTCTCAAAATTTTCAAGTTTTAGTTCTAATTACTTTTATTATATTTTACGAATCATTTAAAATCATTTTCCTTTCTCGTAAGTATTTGCGCCCGACTTGCCGCACCATGCAATGCGGTGAAGTTGATGAATGGGCTTAAATTCCAAAACACCACAATGTCTCAAATTATTAATCATTTTAAAAAATTTGAAATTTTATAGAAACAAAAATGTTCAGTAAAGAATTTAATAGGTAAGATTCATGTACTTTTTTAAAGGTTTTAATTTTTTTTTACAAATCTGAAATTAAATTTTTTAAAATTTTAAGAAGGGAGATAGCTGGCGCGGTCAATTTATTAGTTTTTTGTAATTTTAAAATATTAAAATTCTTTTTTTCATTATTAGGTGTAAAAAATAATTATTATTTTGCTTATTTGTAAAAAAATATTTTAAATTTTATTAGGGTATTGATTTTAACTTTTACCAAATGATATGTTTTATTAAGTTGTATTTAGGTTATATGCCAAAAAACAATGGGCTGTTTTGCTTAAATTTGATTATATGAGTGTTTAAGTAGTATAACAAATTATAATATTTAAAGAATCTTTCGTATAACAGTTTTTTATTCTTTAAAATTAATTTATTCTTTTTTCAATAATTGTTTTAACGCTTGAATTATACTTGGTTTTCACTCTTCGATGTCTTGTTTATACTAAACAGAATCATGGTCGTTCCCGAGAATAAGTCTCACTGCAGCACACCCTTGTCTTTTTTTGCTTGATTCATTATAATTAGATGCAATTGTGAAATACCTTTAGGTATTTGTTTAAATAATTAGGGTGCCTCGATATAGTTTGAAGAAACATAATTGTCAAAATGCGTTTTGTTTAAATTATTAATTAAATTTTGTTATTTTGTTGTATATATTTTAAAATATTTATCTTTCAGCGGCTTGATATGTCGGGCGTTTTACTCAACAGATTTCCAAATTACGTCTTTTAATAAATTTAAGAGTTTTATTTATTGTTACAAATTAGAAAAATAGATGAAAACATGCTTTATTTTTTCTCTGATCAGGGTTTAGTTCCTGAGAACAATTTTGCACCATGCCCTTGTATTTTTTGTTGCTTAATTCATTATTATTAGATATAATTATTTCCATGAATTTTGTCAATGATTTATTTCAAATTTTATAGTAACCGAATCATATTTATAAAATTTATTGATAATAATAATAATTATATATTAGTTGCAACTAAAATGTTTTGTCATTTGATGCTATAAAATGTTCCTTCACCATTCCGATTATTTCAAATATTTAAGGTAAAATTGTACAACTTATGTGATATTTATTAATATATTTATCCCTTAAATTTTTATAATTTTCTTATAGCTTAATGTGAATAAAATTGCGCTTCCTCGCTGGTGCCAACACATTCTTGCGTTCATTTCTTCCGAGAAAATTGTCAATTTATTTTCTAATTTTGCCCAATTATTTTTACAACAAGTTGTTTATTTATTTTGATCTTCACTTAATAATTTGGAACAAAGTCAGAATTTGATTTGAAAAATAAGTTGCATTTATATGAAAAATAATAAAGATTTTTGGCATTAATATTTTCAATTGTCTTAAAATTAAGATTTACTAAGTTTCAACGCAGGCAGGTTTTTTGAAGATGTTTTACAATATAATAATTTTACAGTAAGAATCAATGAAATGCCGTAAAGAGCCAAATAAATTTTGAATTTTGCAATATTTTTTTATTATAGAGAATGTTAATTTTTTATTTTGATCTTCCAGTTGATGAAGCTTATATTTTGATGTGGAAATAATTTATTTATTTGTTTTATATTTTAATACCATTATTTTTTCATAAGAATTTGCCAAATTTATTAAAATTATTTATTTGATTGAATTCAAACGATTTAAAATTTATAAAATTGCTTAGGTTGTCGTTATTTTAATTTTTTGTTTACCTTTAATGTTTGATAATCTTTTTAAATATTCAGTCATTTTGCATAAATAATTAAAAGACGAACGCGTTTTTTAATTCAAATTTGTCCTTTTGATACTTTTCCAATTTTTTTCTCATAAATTTGCGGGAGTTTTTTATATCTCATTAATTTGTGCTATAATATTTCATGCTTTTATTTTTTTGAAATTTGGTTTATTTATGATTGCTTTATCAATAATCTTAAATGAATTTTGAGTTTATAATTTTGGTGACATTTTCCTATTTGGCGATTTATTTCTTTATTAAACGACGTATTATGTTAATTTTGTTTTACGATCACGATAAATTTTAGCGCCAATCGTTGAATGAGCAGAAAGGTAGTTTCAAAACACCGGACTCGGTGAAAAGGTGGCGAATGCATAGAAAAAACTTGATAACAGTTGCATCAATAAAGCAAACAACTAACAGTTTTAATACTGGAGGTAAAAATATACTAACTTTTAATGAGTTGAAAATGCAATGAAAATAATTCGGATGATTTACTAATTTATAAAATTGCTAATTAGTTAAATTATCACATTAATTCATTTCAGCTTGGGTTTCATATTCATTATTTTTTTGAAATTTTAGTTGTTACACTTATTCTATTTGGTAGGTTCTCTTTAAAAGATTTATTTCTTGTTAGATTTTTCATTTATTGATTAGGTTTTGTCAAAATTTTTGTAAAATTGTTCTAAAATATATTTTTTAAATTGGATATAAATAGGACTATTTGTTCTTATGGGAGAGCTCTAATTTTTAAAAATTTTATTATTCTTTTCTCAAATATAGTTTTAATTTGGTAAATGAATTAAGGTTTATAATTTTACTCGTATTTTTTCTTCGTTGTACTTATTTAGACAGTAAAATTATTCATTTTAACTTTGCTCGAGTAGTTGTGAAACATTACAGGTTAAATTGCCCGGCTTGCCAATTGCGCAACTCTAACCTTTATTGGTATTGGTTTTTTTGATTTGATTATTTTACTATTGAGATTAGTTATTATTTTTTAAATTTTATTTCAATAAAAAGGGTTTTTTATAATTGCTTTTAAAATATATTTTATTTGCCGTTATAGCGACATTCATTATTATTTTTTTATGTAGTAAATTCTACCTTCTCTCTTTTCGCTTTTGTATTTTAGTTGAAATTATTTGGTAAAATTTGTTTACATATCTTTTTTATTAAATTATTTAAATGTTCATACGTTTAAATTTTCATAACGCTTCCATAAATCTGCTTCTTTATGCAACGAGAACAAAGCTTAGATATTTCATTTTTAAACCTTATTGCATAATTTTTTAATGTTAATGATTTTTTTTAATTTTGTTATAATTAATTTCTCGCGAGTTATTGCACTTCATTTCTTTTGGGCCCATCATAAGATTCTTCCTTGCAGAAATTGTTTCTATTTATAAACTTATTAATTTTAAATGCATTGATTTATTTTATTTTAATGGAAATGCGTTTTTCATGATTAAAAAATTCCATCTCCAAACGGGTGTATCGTGACAGACTTCATTAAGCTATAAGTAATTTATTACATTATATATTTTTTTTTCTGAAGGCTTAATTATTTATTTGATAATACTTACTTGTAGTTTTGATATGACGACATATGTTTAATGATGAATTTTTATACCGAATTCTAACAATATAAACCACCATCTAATTCAGGCTTACCAATATTTTTTGTTAACACATTGGTCGCTGGATTAAAGTATCGCGAAAATATTTTCTTGTTTGTACTTTTTTATGTTTTTTACTTTTTTTTGTACAGAGTATTCAATTTTTAATTCTTTCATGATTGTATTCTATTTTCCATCACATGTTTTGTACCAAAAAAATTAGATTTCTTTTTTGAACTTTTTCTGAACATTCATTTTATTTGCCGATATGGACTGTGATTAAATGCAATCTTTTTGTTCTGCAATCCAAATCATAAAATGGTCAAGCATCCTTTTATGCTAAATTTTATTATAATAGTTTTATATTATGTTTTAGCTGACTGTCTTCGGACTTCTGTTTTCTTCACCGTGTTGTTGTAATTTCTGTGCTCATTATCGCTGTCGTTGATGTTATACGTGTTTATTTAAAACATTTATAATTTCAATGACAATTGCCAGAATGTTGATACTTTAGTTGTTCATTTAATAAACCGTTTTATTTATCTCCGCATAAAATCTATTTATTTTCAATAATGAATATTTAATGATTTATAAAATTCTCTTTTTTCTTTATATTTAATTTAAATTTTTTATTGGTAATATTTTCTTTTTTGTCATTCATGACAGAAATAATTTATATAATTGAAAGTCTATTTAATTGTATCTTTATCCGATTCAAATCAAAATGTGTATTTAGCGAAAGATTTAAAATATTGTTATATAAAATTTGTGATCTGTTTCGACGTTTTATTAAAGGAAATATAAATACATAAGTTATAATTATTTATACTGTACTTGATCTTCACCCAATCCGCGAAATCTAGGTCCATTTGGTAGGGTTTAATATTTTTTTTATATTTAACTTTTAACTCAAATTATTAATGCTTAATTTATATTTTAATTATTAAATATTACGGTTATAATTGTTAATTTGAGCCAACAACTTATTTGTTCATTATTTTTGTGTCTTTCTTGACTATCGTGTCATTTGTTCGTTAGTATTGCCTCATAGGTTGTATTCATATGCTTGGTATTGCTTCATTTATTGTATTCATACAGCGTATTAAATATAAATGCATGTATTTAAGAGTAATATAATTTTTTTTCGAAAATATAAATCGCTAAAAAACCCTTTCCCACTTATAAGTTTTTCTTTGATTTTCAGGTATTGGGTTTTTCACGTTTCACCTTTGTTTGTATTTATTAGCTAAGTAAAATTTAATGTTTTGTAAATAGTTTTATTTATTACAACATGATCCGACCTCAGCCAATAATTTCGGCGTGTTCTAAGTCAAGAGGTAAAAACCAACTCGTGCTGGTTGAATAATCTTTCTTTGTGTGTTGATATGTACAAACAATTTATCGCTTTTGGATTTAGCAAATTTTTTTTTGATATTGGCTTCCTTTTCATGTTAAAGTAGTAGTTTTTTAAGAATATCATTTTTAATTAAGTTGTGAAATATACGATCGCTTCTACTCTATTTCATGTTTTAGCGATCTCTTCAAATTTAGACGAATCTTGCCCAATGTTTGCATATTGTGCATAAGCAAGCACTTTTTTATTAACATGGATCTAGTACCCGCCCATTCATTGATAATTCATTCCTGCATTGAAATCGACAATTCGAACACCAGACTTAATTCTTTCTTAATTCAAATTTACGTCTAATTTTTTATATTTTGCAGTTTTATCTCATTTTTACAGAAAAAACTTTTTGTTATAAATCCAATTGCAACAAATAGGCATCCTCGAAAAATATTTTATTTTATTTTAATTGGTTTAGTTATGAACTGATAAGTAATTATTATTTTACTGAATTTTTTATTATTTAATCAATAGCCATTGTTTAATTATAAGATGAATTTCTTTCATCGTTCAGGCTTAAATTTTGGATAATATAGTCGTAATGTAATTATTTTGTAAATAATAAAATTTAAATTCTTTTTTGAAGTGCCATTTCCACCATAAAAAGATAAATTATTATTCGCACAATGCATTTATAACATATTATTTTATTCTTTTTTTTAATTTTTTTAAACGAAGGAACGAGAAATTAAAAATTTTTGTTCAAGTGTTTATTCAACATACTCATTTCTCTTTATCTGCTTTTTAATTCTTTTATGATAGTTGGGATTTTTAGTGTGATTTTTAATTTAACAACAATACAATTTTGCAAATGACTACTTCAGACTTTGTCAGCAAAGCGTTCATTCTTCTATTATTATTTAAAATACAAAAATTAATTTTATATTAATCATTTAGTGATTTAATTGACACCCGTCTTTTGATCTCATCATAATTATTTATTAATATTAGTTTTCAGATTATTCCTAAATTATAATTTTTAATAAATGATTTTTTCTTATATGACATTTATTAATTGATTTAAACTAGAGAACAATTGATTTTTTATTTTTTGATAATTTCATTTCCGTGGTGAGAGATTTTTTTGTACAATAATGCAAATTTTTTCTGTATATGTATAATAGATTTGTTCCGCCTTTTTGAATGTAGACTTAATACATATAATTAGCTAATTTATTTTAAATCTTAATAGTAAATAGTAAAAGAAATTTTTATTTTAAATTCTATAATATTAATTTATGTTGGTAACTATAAATAAGTGGGCTTTGAGATGATTTTATATTTTTATTGGAAAATTGAAATTAAAATAGGTTGTTTTTGTTATAATTATTTTTTTATTATATTGTCAAATTTTCATTTAGTTCGGGACTCAATATTACTTCTTTGCTTCTGATTTACAATTTTTACATAGAATATTTTGTATTAAAAAGGCTGTAAATTCCTTTCACGCAAAAAATTTTATTTATCTTTTTGTGTTCTGTTTTCCAAGATGATGAAATTTTTATAGATTATATTGCATAAGCTAGTAAAATTAATATTTGTAACAGCACACTGTATATTTATTTATCCGTATTTATTTAATAAATATTGTTATAAATACTTTATGGTTGTAATATGCATAATCGTTTAATTTTTGGTATAATGGCTTTTTCAATGATCTTTATGCTGTCAGCCATTCTTGCGATGAAGGTGTGTTTTTACAACGGATGTTTTTTTGTACTTCATACTTTAACATTAATATTTCTGCAGCATATTGTTCTTCTAAATAAGAAATTACTTACTTTTTTTTTATTAGTTTCTTTTAACTTCGTTACAATTAAAATTTAAAAAAAGCATTTGTATTGAACTGCCTTAGGTTAAAGAACTTTTTTATTTAATTTTTATTATATTAATTTATGTTATAAAAAAATGGGCTGTATAATTTTGTTTATTGCTGGGCATTGTTTTAATTTACTTTATAATACATATATGTAGAAAAGTGTTTACTCTTAGTCCTTTCAAGGTGTAAAGGTCAATCTGTAATTTGTTTTTTGGAATGCTTAAATAAAATAAGTACCATTTTTTAGAGACCTATGATTTCTAAATTTTATTATTATTTAAAGTTTGTTAACTTGGCTATCTTGTTATATAGGTGTTTATTTATGTTTTTCCAAAATTTGCATAAATTAAAAATTTTCTTGTTATACTTAGTGTATTAATTTATTGATTATAAAAAGTCCAATACAAAAAATCAGCCGATAGGACCCGTCGTAGACATCCTTCTTCGCGTTGGTTTTATTGACTACTGTGTGATTTGTAATTCACCAAGTTCATGATCGTGTAAACTTTGCAGTCTTGCTCATGATCAAAAAAATCATTTCTTTAAAGAGAACGAACAATTTAATTGCCATAAGCGTATTTCTTGTATTTAGTTAAGTAAAATTTTTATTTGGTTAAGTTTCCTGATAAAAGGTTTGGAATAGTTTAATAATTTGTATCACTCTGAAATTATTTTTTATTTTGAGTAATATCGTAGTTGATGGATTTACCCTTAAGGAAGATTTAATTGCCAATAAATACTACTAATTGAGAAAAATCAATATTTGATAGATTGGCCATATATATTTTAGCTAAAGTTAATTGATTAATTTTTTTTAATTTATATGATTTTGTGTGTTTTATCTTAGCAATTTTGTACTCATTTGAAAGTAGACAAATTGTCAATGAAACTAATAATCATTTTTATTTGTTTATGACTTTTACCTGCTTGGAAGCGAAGGATTTGTAGATTTTTTAACCTAGTCCTTGATAGTCGACGGTTGGCAGTTGGCTCGGTGGGCTGCTCGTTTCACATTTGAGCCTTTAGATCCTTGCTTGAATAACTTTGTCTTAGAATCTGTAATAAATGCAAATTTTATAATAACATTTGTTAATATTTTTTATTGTTTTCAATAGAATTTAAGCTCAATCTTTTATTTAAAAATGTTTTATCTTTATTTTTTGGTCAATAAGAATGATTTTTTTTAATTAAGATTAAATTTATCACATTGGTGCCATTCCTCACTTAAGTATTATTAGCACTGAGTCCTTATTCAAAATTTATTAATTTATTTAGTGTTTGCGAACAATGGATGGTAATTACGACTCTCCGAATTGTTCCACAGGGTCCTTGAATGATCTATCTCGTGGATTTGCTCGTCGATGATCATCCAGATTTTTTTGATAATTTATAATTTTTTATCGTCATTTTCTCCGTATTTGTAATTTTTTATTTTTGTTTTGTTTGGCTTTCTTTATTGGTTCCTGCGGATCATTTTTTACTTAGATTATGAAAACCATTAGTTAAAGTAGCAAATATGAATATTAATTATTTCATGCTTTATTTCCATAATATTCCAAAGCAATGATATTTTAATTACAGTGTATTCTAAGAAAGATTTTAATGTTAAAATTTAGCAATTATAAGATATTTTTGAAGTTTCAATTTATTATTTAATAATAAGATATGGAAAGAGCATTGTTTTTTTTATATTGTCTATCTCTTATTATTATAATGGCTTTAAAATCTACGTTCCTGAAATTGGTAATACTATAGATGGTTGCCCCCGTTTTTGAAAAAAATTTCAAGTTTTAAAAGTCGTAAAAACATGTATCTAGGGGTTTTTAGAGCCGCTGATCCTGAATTTGACATTTATTTCGCCTAAGTTCGAACCCCCGACTAAAATTCGAACAAAAAGTTAAAATTATATTTTAAGTATATTATTGTTGTATTTTATTAAATATTTAAGATTTTTTTGAATTTTAATCCTTTTACAAGAACTTGAAAAAGAAAAGAATTAATTTCAGCATATTTTTTTGACATATTGTCAAATAAATAATTTACGTCTAGCTTTTTTCATCTTGACGAAGCATCCGTTTCTTTTTTTGCTTCTTAAGCAAAATTCGTAGTTTTGATTGAGTCGAGAAGGAAGTGCAAAGATTTCTCTTTACTTATTTTCTTAAATATTTAATTTTACTTTACAGTGTAATTTCTTCTCGGCCTTTAAGTTGTGTTTTTAAAGTAAAAATAATTATTAAATTTTATTAACTTTGAATAAGTTTTTATTCATTCTGATAAAGAAGGTGTCCCGAAAAGCAGATATCACTGTGGCTTACGCACAAAAGAAAAATTTTTAATTTATCCGAAGTATTTAATTTTTAAATCTTAATCAACATTGGGATAATTATAACTAACAAATTATTTTACCGATTCTGAATATTAAAACAAATATTGCAGTAATTTTTTTTATTAATTTATTATTTCTTAATTTTTTTTAATCCTTTTGTATATATATATATAAATTTAATTCATTCAGAGTATTTTTATCTCCATTCAATGTCTTCATTTTTACATTTAATTGCTTTTTTTTTGATTTCAGTATTGCCGCTAAAAAGTAGAAAATGTTATAATATTAAAACCACCTCGGTTCGATAATAATTTGATTTTTTAACTCCGGTACTTTTGGTATGGCTTTACTCTCCAACGGCATATTAAACAATAATGCTCATGTAGATTCCACAAATTTATACTTCCGCTCAATTTCGTTCATAAAGAAGTCAAAACCATCCGAAGTAAACGTTTCCTCAGACAAAGTTGGAACCTCGTAAATATATTGCTCCATTTAATTTAATATCTTTAACCAAAATATCTATTAATTAATATTTAGTTTAAAAGTTTATAAAATAGAAGAATTACACAGCACTAGAAAGGATAAAATATTCGCAAAGGATAAAATCAGCAATCAACCATTGCTTGTTTGTCGTTTCATATGGGGTATCTTGATTTTCTCCATGGGCGTCCGCGCCCCTCGCAAATAATTTCGGGCACATGATATAACTGCTGATAAATTTAAGATGATATTTTTTGCTAATATTATACGGGTTATTTGAATTACATTTTTTGAATATTTTTCAATGTTTAAAGTTTAAAATAGTATTATTAAGGGCATCAACATAAAGTATTAAATATTATTAAAATATTAGTACTAAATAGGTGAAACCTAAATAACCCCGAACCCCAACCCCTAGTTATGGGTCTTTGGCCATAGCGGGAGGCCAGAGTACCCAGGACCTTTTATCTTTTAAGATATTTTTTATTCTTTCAATTTCAATTAATATAGGGTCGGGCCGGTGATTATGCTGACGCATTATCACAAAAACCCACCCTTATCAAAACCCCATCCTTGGCAGCCGTATGGATAGAGCTCACATTTCCACCAACTCTTGTATTTTTCGTTTTATGCTTATAATAGCGAAAGCCATCACAGATTTTTCCTTTCGCACACGATATAGATATTAATTGTGACATTGTTTCACATGCGTGTGTGAAAAATGCGCTCCCTATATACTTTTAGGTGAAATTTCACCTATTTTCACCCCTTTTCACCCATTTTAATTTCACCTCTTTCATTTTCACCTGTTTTATTACCATATTTTTTACACCTGTATGCCTTTTTAGGGTTACCTGATTTAATATTTTAGATTTATAATTGATACATAATATTTGTTTTTTATATTTTATTTTTCATGCGCTTTAATCTTGTTTTGTCTAATGCTGCTCCGGGATTATAATGACTTTGAGAGTTATCGCATCGTCCAAGGGGTAGAAAAGAGAAAAATAATCTTCTTTTGAAAATATTTTTTGTACAAGGGAATCTGCCGTATTTTTATTTGAGTGTCTCGGCGGTAGGCTAAATTTTTCAAAAACCAAACATTAAAATACTTTTGAATTTTCCCGATTCATTTTGATAAATTTCTTTAACTAATGTGCGTATAACGGCTTTAAAATTTTCTTCTGAGTTTATTATTAAAGGATTATTTATTGTATGTTTTAAAACCAAACTTTTGGTTGCTATGGCGGTTTTCTTCATGCAAGACACAATATTCCATTTTTTTGGGTTGGATCCTACCTTTTTTTTATTTTTCTTATATAGATTGCATTACCTTGGGGCTAGGTGTAGAGGGGAGCCCGCTAGAGCGAGAGATAGGGGGTATTTGTACCGGCGGGTGGCGGCTGGCAGGCGAGAGAGGGGGGGGGCTGGCATGGAGAGGGAGAAGGGTGCATTTGCACCTGTGGGTGACGGCTGGCATGGAGAGGGAGAAGGGGGTGTGGTTGGAGAGGGGGGTATTTGCACCTGTGCGTGACGGATGGCGTACGAGAGAGAGGGTGGGAGGGGCGGCTGGCATGGAGAGGGAGAAGGGTGCATTTCCACCTAAAAGATGTGGCGAAAAGGCGGGGAGTTGAAAAGGCGGGGAGGAAAGGCGGGGAGGTATTCAAAACGTACCAGGTGGGTTTTTATTTTTAGTTTGTCTTTTTCTCTAACCTCCTCTAAAGGTACGCTCTCTCTCTAGTCTCTAACCGATTTAGGGGCAAAAAAGGGGTCAAAAAATGGTGCCCATTACTACTTATTCATTCAAAAGAATAAACAGACTTTGTTATGATTGATTCAAAAATATAAGTATTTTTCTGTTTTAAGTGTCTTGTTAAAACTATTTGCTAATTAAGTTTTTATTTAGAAAGGTAATTATTTTATAATACATTTGAACTTGTAAGAGGTCGCCGTACTGCCTAACATGATTGGCGGCTTCGGTTTATCTCGTTTCCTTGAAGCTTGGATGATGTCTTTAATTTTTAGTTTAATCTTTGTTTTTGTTACAAAATTTGGTTCAGATAGTTTCCTTAATTTTTTTATTTTTGGTCTTGCCTCGTTTTTATGCAACAAGTTTATTAAATTGCTGTAGGCTTTTGTCATAAAATTGCTTAACAATTCACTAATTTCATTATTTTTTGTGTTGTACATAGTTTATCTGAACATTTGTAAATATATTTTTATTTTAATATTAATAATAAGTTTGGAGCATTGCGTTTTTATATATTTTCTGTCTATTATCATTGAAATGAATAAAGCTTGTATTCCTGAAAATAATTTAACAAACTCTTCTAAGTAAGTAATTTCAGATCAATATACCACTATATCAAATAAAGGTTTTTAAGTAAAATTTTGTGTTTGTTTTTACTAAACATTATTTATTTTTATTTTCAGTATTGTTCGAATTGCATAGATTTGAATATTGAATGCGTGCCGGGTTTAGAGGTCAAATTTTTAATTTATTCTAACAATTATATCCTTTTTTTAAATTTATTAATGTGGAATTGATGTGTATTACAATGATTTTTGTATAACATTTCCGCCTCGGAATTCCAACTCGAAAGCCAAGTGGTTTGGTGGTCTTTCTTGAAGCCTTATCTTATTATATTGTATGACCATTTTTATGGGCTATATTTATTTTCTTTTCTGTATTGATCATTAGAATTAGCTATTATAATTCCGTAAGAAATTATTTTTATCGATTATTAATTTAATTTTTTATCTAAAACTTTACAATATTTAATTTAATTTTTTATCTAAAACTTTACAATATCTTTTCTCATATTCTTCATTATCAATGCCATAGTACTTCAATAGTAGCATATTGTATTTTAATTTTTTAATTAAATAATGTTATTTTTTTATTTTCATTCAATTTTTAATTAATGATCTATTTATTTTTATTTTCTGCATCTTTTAGCCATATCAACTGTTGCTTCAAACTTGTCGAGGATTGTTGTTTTTTTTTCTTCTTCTTCTTCGGAACTATAAGTCGAAATACTTCACCTTTTTTAATCATTATTATTATTTAACTGGCTATATATAATTAAAAATCAATTGATAGATAATGGGTTGCATTTTAGACTTATAAATGTTTTAATTCTTTCTTGGAGTATCGCATAGACAATACATTGATGAATAAAAAGGGTTATATGAATTTTACTTTACAATTTCATAGCTTAGCTGTTTAATTGCTAAATTATAAATGCTTTTTTCTTTACTTCCTTTTTTAAAGTTATGAATATGAAAGAAAGAATTTCCTCATCGTAATTTTCGTATATTTAACAAATTTCCTAAATATTATATAATCAATTAGTTATTTGGCTAATCTCTATGACGGAAGAATTTTTAATCACTCATTCTGCTCATTCCACATTCTACTTTCCGTTTGGGTATCCACTAAATAATCAACTAACAATATTATCGTTGTTCATTACACAATCTATCAACAACATTTAATGAAAGAATAATTTTTCTAGGGTTTTTTAATCACTAATGCATTGTGAAAGATTTAATTTTTTTTTGATAATTTCACTTTGCATTATTAATCTCGCAGCATGTCTTTCCAGCAACTTCTACAATCGAACAACTTGATTGTTTTTCATGTCCTTTCTTCGTTCGTTTTTACAATTTCCACAAATATTAATTTTTTATCGTTAAAATATTTATAAATTCCAAATTTATTTATTTTTTATATGTAAACTTGTTATTTTCATATTTAAATATTTGTAACTGATCAGCAACCTAATGTATCTTGTTTGCCTTACTTTTTGCACATGTTTTAAGGTCGTGCAAATGTATAAGTGCTCTTCAATCTCCGCGTTGATTGGCATTCAAAAGCCAGTGATTTTTCGTTTTCTTTATTTGTGAATTTTTCTTGTAATAATTTGTAAATTGAACTTGGAGATATCATTTTTGGTGTGAAGTGCAATTTTTAGCACAAACAATTTCTTAATTTTATTCATTAAAATAGTAAAATTAAATTCTTTTTAAGGTATCTTCATTTTTTATTATATTTATTTTAGTTGCATTATTATGAAACGTTTGTCAAGAATTAACTAATTTCATTCTTCACTAGGGCTCGTAATTATATAGATGATTCGCCGTACATTTTTGTTGTGTTTGGCGTTCTGGCGCAGTTGATAGAATTGATTCGATGGACTCTGTTGTAGCGTATCCATCCGCGTGCTTGAGCAATAATTCAAACAATTTTTTTTGATAAAATTTAAGAACAAGGACGTCACAAATTTGTATATGTACATCGTCTTCTTGCAATCGGGTTCGTAAAATAAATCCTCCAACAAAACGAAATCCGCTTCTGATTGCAATTAAAGTATTAATTTATCGATGATTTATTTATTTGTTTTTTGTTTTTGATTAAGACTTTTTTTATTGGATTTTTCCGAAATTCTATTGAATGTTGTGCATTCATTTAAAGATCGCCTTTAAAATTTTTTTATTTATTTTTAATGGAGCAAAACATTACATTACTTAACTTATGCTCATGTTCGATGTTTCCTTTTTTCTCCGCAATATTGCGCGGTGTGTTTTGTCCAACGGCGAACACTGGCAATTGAGTTTTTGAATAAGACATGTGTTTTGTTTTTGTTATTATTTTTGCAAAATCTTTCTGATTCTATTTTTGTGAGGATTTTTTATTAATATATTTTATTTAATTATCAAAAATAAATCAGTTTACTGGTAATAAAAGAAAATATTTATAATATTTCTATATTTAGTTCTTTTGTTGAATGTTTATTTTTTTAATTTTACTGTTTACGTTTTTTTTATTGCTTTTTGCTTCTAATTCTTGACTTTTTATTTTTCATAATTAGCATTTTCATTATATGTGCTTGTAAACTTAATTTTATGGATGTTAAAATCTTTTTTCATTCCGTTTAGATGATTTTATAAATTTCTTAGACTAAAGTTGTTGACAATTTTTGAGCGGCTTTTTTTTGATTTTTTATTTCTTTCCGTTAACAATTATCACAAGAGGGACGAGTTTTGCACTAGCGGAGAAAATAATAATTAAATTTTAATTTTAATCATTAAATCAATTTAGTTAAAAAGTCATATTTCGGTCCGATTATGTATTTCTTAGTCGGAAAAAAAGTATTATATGCTGCATTTCGTTAATTACTTTGAAATAAGTTTAATTTGCATTCATTTACTCCATAATGCATTTATTTTGCTAATTTTTTGGAAAACTCGTCGAAATTAAAAATAATTTAAAAGAGCATTTCTCTTTATTGAAAGATTTATTATAAATTTCCATATGCCAATGCTTCAATTATTATTTTTATTATGAATCTTTGGTTGAAGTATATTTATATTTTTATTATTAAGTTGATGAGGTCGCATAAATGCACGTATGAAGCTTGTTGGTGCATGGACTACTTTGAAATGAAGTGGTTGTGCACCGCATTTTTGGCACATTGTTTTTGTGCGAGAAGGCGTCGCCGCGTTGCGTTTAATATTTTGATTTAGTCAGCAATAAATAGATATTTTAATATTTAGATAAAATATATTTTGTCATTTTTTATTTGAACTGTAATGCAAATATTAATAACATTTAGGTATTTGATTACAGATTTAGTATTAGATTTTGTTATCGGTTGGTTACCTGTTCTTTTTGGCGTTAAACACATCGTTACTATTGGTAAAACGATGTTACATCGTTTATTTACGCCAAACGACGAAAACATCGTTTTGTCGTACCCAATGCATAAGGCAACTTTCGCGGTAAAACTAAAAAGACTGCAGATTAAATGTTGGAAAAAGTATAAAATATTTGAATTACTGGTAATTTATTTTGTACTTTTACTCCAAAATCATTTTTTTATTTGTTATCTCTTGATGCTAATTATGTTTAATTGGCTTAAAATTACTGATAAAGCTAGATTTAACGTGATACCACATAGATAAGGTCTCTTCGTGTGCCTTTTTTTATTGTATTAGCTGTAAACATATCAAAATTGGTCAAATTGCTTTTATTTACATATACATTTTACTATTAGTTCAAAATTATTTTCGCAACCATGCATTTTTGGGTGAAAAGTTAATTTTATATTTAAAATTTTAGACAACTCTTTGAAGCAAATAATCTAGTTTGTCGAAGATTTTAAAGTAATTTATTATTTTTGTTAAATGTCTTCTGTTACGAATATAACAACCATTTTAAATTAATTTATTCGGATTTTTTTATTATTTGACTCGGTTCTAATGATAACTCAGAAATTAATCTTTTGACCTAAGAATCACTTTTCATTACTACATATAATATTATTACTAATTTATAAATTATTATTATATTACCAATTCAGTGCTGAATTTGTTTAGGAGATTGTCTTTCCCGCTTAAAGTCGCACTAGATAATGCATAGCAAATGTAGTAGAAAATTAGGTAAACAAATCTGCAATTATTTAATTTTGTAATTTTTTAACTACTTCAATACTTTATTTTTAAGTTTTCTACAAGATTCTACTAATTATTTTGCAAAATTCATTTTTGAGGTTCTTTAGGAGTTTGGCTGTATCAATCTTCAAGTCTATTTATTATTCATTTTGGCAATTTGATTTTTAAAAGTGTTAAGCTACTTTTTTAAAAATTAATATTTAACTAAATAAATTTTTTTTACAACTGTAGAATTAATTTTAAAGGTTTTACAGATATTTTGCGTAATGTCCGATATCTGATGGTGGTAAAAACTTGCCATTTCTTAGATTGAAAATATATTAGTTTACTTCAGGTTGGATTATTTGGTTCATGATTATTAGTTTATATTTCTTCATTTGTTTGATTGTCTTTTTATCATTATTTATTAATAAATAGGTAGTTTTTTCAATTCGCAGAATTTTATAATGAATGGCGTTGACGTACTTGCACTCCAGCACATAGTTACTTAGTTTTAGGCTATTTATAATGCATTATGAATTTTTTTCAAAATTAATATTTCTTTTATGTGAGTAATTTATTTCTATCTTTAACAATAATAAAAATGCCATTGAATTATTGTTTTATAATTACACATATAGAAGACCACAACTCCATAGATAATTGTATAATTTTATTTTACTTAATAATTGTTTTTTAAGTTAATTTGTAAAAAATTTTGTAATTTAAAAGAAAAGCAGATGATCATTCTATATTTCTCAGAACAGAATACTTTTTCTGAATATTATTATTAAAAATCTAAAGAGAATAAATGAAAATTTATTATGCACTTTTTTTAAATGAAAAAATTTTAAAATAAACAAAATCTTATTAAAAAAGTCTAATTAATAAATGTGTTTCGCAACAAACAAAATTTTCAAAGATAGATTTAATTTAACAAATCTTAGCAACATTCTGGCAAAAAAAAATTAATTTTTAGGTAAATTTTATAACAATATTATTTACGCATCCCGTATTTCTAAATAAAACATCCTCACTAAATCATTAGTGTAATTGAACTTGAAATCTCGGACGAAGATGGGGAAATGCTTTGTAGCCTCAGCTAGTTTATTGCATGTTCCTACAATATTTGCTTTGGCATTTATTTAAAACATTATCAATTTGGCAAAAAATATTAAGCGAAATTCAATAATTATTTATTTTAAAAATATCTATTAACAAAAGATTTAAAATTTTTTTTATAAAAAGTCAGTCAAAAACGCTAAATGACAAATAAGAAAATTTAACTGGATTATGATGGAATGTCGACGAATTAAAGTGAAAGAGTTAGTTAGATGAGAATAAACTTAAATATCTTAATCTGAAAAAAGCAAAGCAGACTAGTGCTGGAAGAAGTGAAAAATTTGGATCACAAGGACTAAATTTATTTGAATTAATGACAACGCTTAATGATGTTGTGAAAAAAAGCATGCGTTATTAAGATTAACAGCGCCACATCTGATTTCACAACAATATTTAATAAATTCTGATTACTATGTAAATTAACTTTAAGAAACAGTAAGCCTTTTATAATAAATTATATTTATTTTGATTTAGGTAGGACTCATAAAGTGCATTAGAGCCAATAAATCTTAATATAGCTGTATACATTAAACTAAAAAAGTTAAAACTCTACATAGTAAATTAAAAAAACCATCATTCCTATAATTTTAAATTTATTGGTGCCGAAATAATAGGTAAATTCGTAAATAAACAAAATCAATAAATAGGTGAAAAAAGTAATGTCGTTGGACTGAGAATAATTGAAAAAATTAATAAACGATGTTTTGTGTAATTTATTTCGTAAATATTAAAAAGATTAAAATTTATATCTGAGAAAAAGAATGATAAACCAACCTCAATCACGACCTCAACCTCAACATTCATACAACATAATTGAAAATTACGATGCAAACAAGATAGTGGATAAAAATTTAAATTTAAACTAAATATAAGTATTACACGTCAAGATCCATGAAATTCGAAATAAATAATATGAGTCAAAATAAATTTTTTTTAAACATCAAAATAAAAAAGCAAATAAGAAGCTATTACAATTTTTAATTTTATTTGGTTTTCGATACACCCATAATTTGGCAAGCGATGCCAAATGAAGTAAGCCGAGTAATATTTAATGTAATGATAAATTATTCTTAAGCAAAGTGTAAATCCACTGTTACAGAAAAGCTAGCAAAGTAAAGAAATGATAGTAAATTAATCCAAAGATAGCAAAACAATTGCACGATTTTTTTCCAAATGTCAAGATGCCGAGGCCGCATGGAAAAATTAAATCAATCTACTTTTTTATTTAAGTAAATGTACATATAAAAAATGAAAGCAGAAAGCAATTAAATGAAAAATTATGATATGATAGACTTTTTATGATTTAAAACAATTTACTCTATATTATGTATAGATCAGATAAGGTTAAGAAAACTGGCTATTACATTTAAAAAACCAAAAAACTAAGCAAATTGTTTCAATGAGACAAGTTAACTCGCTTTTAACTAAAACAAATTTAAGCAAATATTTAAATTGAAGCTAGAAATCCATCAAAATACATATTAGCATGATAAAGGAAGATTTATGATTATGTATCAAGAAATCTAAGAAAATTTAAATACAGATGTGTTATTCATTTTAGAAATAATTGCTCAATTTTTATGAGAGTACCGGAATCGTCAAAATAATAAATACACTCTTGAAAATTTAAATTAAAGCTAGAATCCATTTGTTCTAAACGAATTTTAAAATTTATTATAAAAAGAATCTAATATATTTAACCATTTTTACCTTTAGAGATTTTTTTTTACATAATGGGTGATCCGCGTGAGCATCTTGACAGAGAATTAGTCGAATTACTTTTCTTTTAAAATACACAAACAAATTAATATTAAATCATAAATTATCCTCTGTTTAAAATGAAATCATTTAAGTATCTGAATAAAAAGTAAAGTGAAGAAAAACTTAATCAAATCAAAATGAATTAAAACTTAAAATTATAAAATTTAATCTAAAAAATTTCTACGTATACTAAAAAAATAAAAGAATGAACAATAAAGAATAAAAAAATAGAAATCATAATAGAAAGGTTAAGCCCTTCCAAGGAAAAAACAGAAATTATTTGATTATCCTTAAAAAATAAATGTGCTAAGAAATAATTAAAGAATAAATTTCAATCAACATCAGATATATTATATAAGATCGTCAGCTCGATGTTTGGAACTCTATGTCATGAGACAAGAAAATGTAAATATGTTGCAATTACAATTTTTGACCATTAACTATTTTTTAAATTTAAGCCATTATTTATTATTTTTCAGTTTGGTTTTATTTTGCATCATCAAAGTGCACTTAAATTTTTTAATTTATTTACAAATAACATTTCTTAATATTGAACTTTAGCCAATCCGATTTTCAAATTGAAATGGTACATTTTTGAAGTTTGGTTTGTTTTATATAAAAATTGAAATAGATGCTTTATGTGGTTTCATAGAATAAACGTAAAACTGTATTGTGCCCTTCTCGAAACAAATATTTTCTTAGCGTTAAATTCATCTTACTAAATTATTGTTGTTTTAATTAAGTTCTTTAGCGACACGAGCATTTTCTTTTTTTCTCATATTAGATATATTATTATTTATAATTGCTATATTTGTCTGAAATAAGAGAGTAAGGACTCGTCGTGTTACATCGTTTAATGCATCATGTTGTTGAATAGCGCGCTTTTTATTTTAACCGGTCAAAATTAGATGACATCTTTAAATATTTGTTTAGTTACTATATGCATTTCTGTATATAGCTTTAAACATATCAAAATGTTTATTAGTCAAATTTGTTTTTTTTAATATTATACTATTTAATTCAAAATCTATTTTCGCAGCCTTGTATTTTTGGGTAAAAATTATTATTTTATTTATTGTAAGAATCTAGACAACTGCTCCCTAAAGGATAAATAATCAAGTTTGTTGAAGATTTTAAAAATACCGAGTTGCTGTTTAATATATGATTTTTATAGTCATTTTTACGCTTTCCGTTCTTTAGTAATTTTTAAAATAATTTTTATAATAAATAATTTGAAACTTTTGATTATTTTATAGTTATTAGCGATTAATCTTTGTATGTTTTTTTTTATTTTAATTAAAACTGTTGTTCATATTTTGCCTATATTGTTTTCATTGGCAACTTTTCCATTATTATTTGTTTAGAAAAAATTTGCATTTACAGAAAATTACTTGGACAAACAAATGTTTTATTTTAGAGTTTTTTTAATAATACGATTAATATGAGTTATGTCTTTGCTTTTATCATTATACTTCTGCAATCGAACGAAAGAATTACAATGAAATTCAGTACAGTTTAAATTTCATCTTGGTAACTCGTTAAAGTTTTTTCTTTTATATTTATCAACTGGTAAAGTTGTAAAAATAAACTTTTAATTATTTTCATTTCATGCTAAATAATTTCCAAATTAACTTTCTTGGGACTCGCAGGCTCTTTCTGATCAAGTTCTCCTTGACTTCGACCCATGCACATACAGAATTTGCTTAGATGTCTTTCATTTACTGTCAATTCTGTGTTCTTTAAACGATAAATAAATTTGGATTTGCTACAAAATAAAAGAAAGGTTGATTTATTTCCTTGGCAACTATCGCTTACTCCTATTAATTTTTTCTGCTCTCATTGCATAATTGCATAACATTTTTTTAACTAGATTACTCTAATTTTTTTTAATTTTTTTATATATTTAAATTCTGTTTTAATTTTTTATAAATTTAATGTATTTTTTTTTTTATTTTTTTATATTTTTAATGCTATGCTTTTGATAATATATGAGGAAATGGATTATGATATTGTATTTTGAATCCAAATGCTGATTTTTTCAACAACATTGAGTTATAATATTTTTTGTAAGTTCATTTATTCATTGTTCTTTCAATAAAGAATATTTATGTTCATTGCGCAGACGGCTAGTTTTTTTAAATAAAAATTATTTATTTATATTTTCGCTTTAGTATTAACTTTATCTTTGTTGTAAATAGTTAAAGTTTTTTTCATTTTTAATATTCAACAAATTTGTAAAACAAATTTTTAATTAGGTATTCACGTTTCATATTAAGTAATTTCAATTTATCTTTCTTGCGATAATTGCACTCGCGGTCGGTTTCTGCTTTTTTAAACTGAATTTGGCATTTTTAATTAAAAATAACCAATGCACCAATTTTTAATTATCACCGTGCATTGATTTAGGCGAGAAATTTATTATGGTTTTAGTTGCCTGAAATTTTCTTCGAAAATCAAATTATCTATAAAATTATATTTATAAGTTTCTTTTAATTTATAAATTTTATATTTTGAAAAGAAAATTATTTTAATATTTTAAAAATATGTATAGTTTTTTTAAATTATAAATACTTATCTTTAACAAATGATTTATTTCGATTGTTAATAAACAACTTTAAAAGTGATCCTTTCTTGACGAAATCGCTCTGATGACTCTTCTCTGTCTGGATATTCTCCCTGAATTTTATTTAAACTTTTGGGCCTATAATAAAATTTTTAAATAAAAGTACGAATTCGTTCTAAATTTTGATTGAAGAATTTATTCTAAATTTTACATACTTCGACATCGCATTTCTAATTCGTTATTGCACAAAGGTTCTTTTTATTTTGCCCCTAGTGTAATAAAAAAATTTTGCTTCGGTTTCTTCAGAATTTATAAATCATAATTTTAAATAAATTCTCGAGTATGTTCCTCAAAAGTGATTCGAATGCGCACGTGTCTCATCAAGATTTACGGAAGTTCTGAAGTCCAATAAATAAAATTGATTATGCGATTTTCAATCTATTGCTTTAAACGAGTTTTTATGTCGTCGATTTAAATATTTTGACATTAATTTTATCCCTATGGCGAAAAAGATTTTTTTTTTAAATTTGCTCACATTAAACATTTTAACGCATTATATCAAAAATAATACTAAGCAAATATGAAATGAAAAATTTGGTATAAGTGCGATAATCTGTTCGGATATAATCTTTTTTACTTTCTCTGTGGCGTTTTTCATAGAATTATTTCTTTCATAAATACGTTTGATATTGGTCCATAAGGTTCTGTCGCTTGCTTTTTATTATTTTGGTGGTTGTTTGATTCTCTGAAACAAAGCTTTCTGATGATTTAATTTAATTTTATCTCTCTACTTTTTTAAAAATTAATTTCCACATTAACTTAAATTAAAAAAGTTTTTATTTTACAAATAGAATCTTTTACTGGTTTGGCTTTTTACCACAATAGGCATTATTTTATTTTTCATTGTTTAACAGTTATTGTCAATTAAATTTCCTTCTTATTCTTTATTTATGGATGTTGCCATTATTTTAATCCTTTCTATTTAATGGCTATTAACAAATATAATGACTCTTAGTCATTGAAATGGCGGATTATATTTATGTTTGTCTTTCTAACTTTAGAATCTTATTTTCTTTCTTTTTACTTTTTTATAATTTATTATGGTTTTTTTTCATCGAAACTTTAATTAATTTTACAAGATATTAAAACGATTAATTGTCAAAATTTGATAATTCTGTTTGGTTATTTTTATTTTTTTTCAATATAAATTGATAATTTAAGTTCAATTGACAAATATATATGAATTCTTGTTTACAAATCGGGTGCTTCTTTGCAAATTCTGTATTGTCTAACTCAAATTCTTAAAATTAATTTTTCTATCTCGGTTTTTTGTTATATTTTCTTGAGGTTAATAAATCAAGTTTTGGTTTTATATTATTAATCATTCATAACTTTTTTTGCTATTTCTGTTCAGCGTGATGTCCTTGAAATGATTTGAATTATTATTTGCAGATTTTTTTAATGACTTTATATAAAATTCTTTCTTGTATAACCCATAATGTCTCACACTTATTTTTAATTTGTTTTTTAAATTCAATCAAGTTTATGTGTTGTATCAACTAAATTTGACATTAGTTATCTTGACTGGATAAGTTTCAACTATTTTTTCCGGGATTTGAATAATCATTAGAACTTAGAATTTATATGAGATAAATTTAATTTTTCTTTAATTTCTTCAACTTTTCAATTGGTTTATTATAAAGTTGTGAGAACAATTATATTCTCTACACTCGCTACTTTTTCAAGCAAATTGGGGATTAAAAACAGGGGGGCCTGCAACATACAAGCATAAATGTTCCAATCAAAGTAAAGGTTTTTTTTGTCTACTACAATTTTTCAAAGCCATTGCTAGATTAATCGATTAAGTCATATATTTTAATAAATTGTGGTTTTAAATAAAATATCAATATATTAAAACAAATTGTTCGTCATGCAACACATTTTTTTTAAAGTACTCATTTGTTTTACGGTAAAAACATTTGTGTAATGAATTAAATTTCATGTTTATTTTAATTTTTTACACCTATTTCGTACTGTATAACATTTTTTTAGCATTATGTAACAATATTATTATTTTGAAAAATACCTTTATAGGGTAAATTACAATTGTGGGTCTCTTTTTGAGTAAAAATTGAATTTCCTTTGCAACAACGTTGCGGATAAGAACATAAACATCGCCATCAGTGTTCTTGTTCGGAATCGGAGTTAATTGCACGAGAAAAGGCTGCATAGGTTTTGCCGTGACAGAATGTTTCTTAATACCTGTCTATAAAAAATTTTTACAAAATTGTTATTTTTTTATATTTGATTTCTTATATTTATTTATTACGAATGAATTGCTATTGTATAAATTTATTTTTTATTTTCTGCTGTACTTAATAAAAACTTACATACTTTTTCACCTTTTTCTATTTCTTTTTGTTCAATCAGGATTTTATTTAGTTTTTAATTGATCCTTTAGTCAGTTAACCTAAATAAAATCAATAATACATATTGTAGATAATTTTATAGGTTGTTATTTTAATAAATGTTGTTAAATAAGTTTCAATCCTGCTTTATAGAATTTTAAGTTATAATTTAAAAATGTTATTTTTTTAATCAAAATTTTAATCTAATCATTTTCATTTATCTAGTTATAATTGTTGGTATTATTTATGAATAGTTACGTCGCCATATAATGATGTGTGTTCCGCTGGACACTTCACTCGATGCTGGACATCGAAAAACATACCGGGTAAAAAGATGGATTAATATTAAATTTGCGTTTTTTATTATATATTCTATCTTCTGATTTTAATTGGATTGCGTTTGTCTTGTCTATATTACATTAGCAGACACTTTAAATTTACACTAAATTAGAGATCAAGCGCAATATTTAGCTGTGACGGTAACATAAATTAGAAAATTCTTTTGATTTGCTCAAAAGATAATTTTTTTGTTTATATGTATATATATTGATTTTCTAAAATTAATAAAACACGCGATGACGAATTTATAAATATCTAATTCAAACCAATTTATTTTTTATTTTTATTTAATCAATTTCCTTCATATTGATATGTCTTACTTTGGGTTTTTACAATAAAATTAGAGTTTATATGTAAAGAATTACCGAGATTTAACCTTTCTAAAAATTCTGCTCGAGATTGGACATTGGATTTTGTCTCACTTTCTAACTGAGTCGCTTGGTTAATGCTTTTTTAATTAATTTTAACTGCAAGGTAAAATTAGGTACCTTTTAAAAACCGTTTTATATTTAATTAAGGTTAATTCAAACAGAATTAATTAATTAGGTATTTAGTTGTTCTTGTTTTGGTGTTATTTTTTGGTTAAGTGTCATATTTTATTCATTTTTTTGCACCGTAACTGTGCCATAGTTCGGCTGCATTTATTGCAGGTGCCGTTTATTGATAAGTGTTCAATAATTGTTATGATAACATTGGTAGTTTATTTTACGTGCAAAGCTTTTGAATCCTTCTTTTAAGAATTATTTTATTAATGTGCTTTATTCTTAAGTAAAGATTATGAATTATATGCCATTATTTATATTGTTTTGGCTTCTCGAGCATAACAGCAGTTTTTTGATGATTAATTTGCGTTTTTTAAACTATTTTCAAAAATGCCAAAAAAATGTTACAGATTTTTCTGTCTTATAAATCTGTATTTTCTTTTTATTTCTTAAAAATGCTTAAAAGGCACAGACTTCGAATAAAGTTTAGCTGTTGACTTAGAGGCTCTTGTTAATATTAAGGATTTTTGGATTTATTTTTTGTTGCGAGAATCTAAAAAAACTCAGTGACTTATATTATAATTCGAATATTATTGCGTTTTTATGTTTCTTATTTGTGTCATTAAATCCATGGTATTTATTTTTGAAAATTAAAATTTATAGAAAGCCGCACTTTTACTTCGTATAGAAATCTTTGGTTTTGCAATTATTTGTGAAAATTAAAATTAATGTGTTCCCTTTTTACATTCTATCCTATAAAAATTAATTTTGAATTTTTTTGAAAAGTTAGTTTATTTTACAAACAGTGCATTTTAAACCACATCATTTATTATTCCATTTCGCTAATTATGCACAATTGGTTTCTTTTAGATTGTATTGAATTTATTCATTTTAAGACTTTATTTGGCGTTTAGTTTAAATAATTCCTACTCTTAAATAATGAATATTCTTACAAAAATTTTACGTGGGTATATTTTATGGTATAAAGAAATATTGTATGATTTTTATCTAATCCATTCGTTAAACATATTTCTTTATAACATCAAAAAAGATAAACTTGGCGACAGGTTTTTTAGTTTTTAATACGTTTTAATATTGCATTTTCATTGCATTCGTATTATAATAAAAAATAAATAAATTTTTCTTTTTCGATTATAATTTTAATCCAATTCAATTTGCAATTCATTCATATGAATGCTTATTTTTCTAAAAAAATGAATATGTATTTGAGCCTACAATAATTAAGGGTTGTTTATGTTTTGCTCAATTATGAATACTTTGTCCAACTTTGTTGCGCGACCATCTTAATTTATAAATTCTTAATTTAAGACGAAAATATTATATGTACAGATTTTTAAAATCATTTTATTTCTATATACTCTATAATTGTAAACAGCCTTTTAATGTCATAAAATATAATGATCGCTGTTCATTTTACAAATTAATTGCCTTTATTATATATTTGAGTGAATTTTTTACTATGTCTATTTTTCTAAAATGATGTTTTCCAATTTTTTACACAAGATAAATTTTTAATATTTATTACAAATTCTTGAAACATAATAAAAGTATATAGAGAAATGATTATTCAACTGCGCTGAGAAATGTTTTTCCAGAAAATTTTTTTTTATTGCCTAAAATTTAAAATTGTAAGAATGAAATTTTACACATAATTATTTTAGTAATATCAGTTTATTGAGTATTTATAGAACTACTAGTATTTATATTTTTACTAATTCGAGTAAATCACTGGCACTTGGTTCGACCTGATGAACATGAGAAATGTAGCACCAATTTTTTTAAATAATTTTTTCGAAAAACATATTTCTGTAGTATTCTTGCACATTTCTTTAAATACGAATCCGTGATTTAGAAAATAGTTTTCTTGAGATTTCGAAAGATTTTTTTGGAAATAACTCTTTTATCTTTTTACAATTTCTAATATTTTAGTCTGTTTGAATTTTCTTATGAATACTGAATTATTAATAAAAAGTTTCTGAATGAACTACACCGGTCATATTTGTGGCGACAGCTGCTTATACTACCAAAGATTAACCTTTGAAACAATTTAGGTTATTATTATCCATAAATAGTTTATATTATTAGAAATAGCAATTTTTATCCAGTTCATTGATATATTCTCTAATTTTAATTAGCTGATTAATTAAATTGGGTCTTGTATACACTAAATCTAAACTGACTTTATTTGTGTTCTTTTATATAATAAGCACTATTTTAGTGATTCACATATAGAATTATAATGTATTTCATTTAAAATAAATATCTTTAAAATAAAGCAAATCTGCAGTTATTTAAAAATTCTTTTGATAAAATTAATGATATTTGTTCGTACCAAAAACAATAAAAGTTTTGTAGCCTTTTGTTTAATCAATTTATTAATTTATTAATCGTAGCTTAATTTTGAATTATTATAGGTGTGATTTTTGAATTTAATCTCTTCTCACAGCTTTTATGGGAAAGATCTTTTTGAAATTTTTTTCTGTGCGCATTTTTTATAGATATTCTTTCATATCTTTCATAAATACTGACCGAGTAATAATTTTATTTTTAAAAAAAGATTCATATTCTTTTCCTTTAAATTTTATAGTTCTTAAGCAATAAATACTCATATTGACATTTGTATTTTAATTTTTATTTTTCAATTCAATTGATTGTTGTGAACTCCGATGTTTTCTATCATTTATTGAAATATTATATCTAAAATTATATCGTTCAATTGTAAATATTTTATTTCTGTTGATGTCTTAGAATATTTATAATATTGCTTGCCACTTTCGATTTAATGAACTATCTATGCTTTAAACAATTCTTTTTAAGCGTTTAATCGTTTGTTTATTTTGATATTAATTCAAAAAATTTTTTTAATTTTTTATTTTTAAAATTAATTGTTTTCTTTAAGATGTTTTGTGCAATAATACACCTTAGATTACATATTGAACCGTAAATTTTTTATTATAATTTATTTATTATGTTAAATATAGGATTTATTTGTTTTGCAGAATAGTTTTATTATATTAAGATGATTAATCTATTAATTTAATTTTTTTTATAAGAATATTATTGTTATAAATTTATAGCTAATTGCTAAAATTTACATTTAAATTATATAGCACCATAATTGTTGCCCAGTGACTCCATGAAATTTGATTGCGTATTTAAATTTTAGTTTTGTCACTGAAGACGTTTTTGTATGAGTTGTAATATGTAAAATATATTGGTGAATTGGCCTTTATTATTTATTAAGATTTTTATAAATTGACTTTTCTTTTCTGAAATGAAATAATTTTATGATTGTTTTGCTTTATTTTTCTTCTATCTGTAATAAATCTTTTTTATTACAATTATTAAATGTTTATACCTTTATTTAGCTATAAGTGAAAGCGTCTACAATTTGGCTGATTTATTCTGTTTATTTTTTAATTAAGTTTTTTAGCTATTGTCCCGATGTGCTAGACCATTGATGCTATTTTTTCGTGATCTGATATTTCTTTACAATTGTTGTTGTGTTGATATTAATTTTCGAATAGCTTTGCATATTAATTAGTAACCGCTTTAATGGTCTTTATTGGATTAACTTCATTTTTCAAGATTTTTTTAAAAATTGGAATTTTTATTTAAAATTAATATTTTTTTACATTTTGTTTTTAATCTCGTAACAACTTTTACAGTTATCCAAGTATTTTTCGTTTTTGTTGATTCATCTTTTTTCTTCCACAGATATAATATTGTAAATTTAATAGATTTTTTAAAAATTTATTTTAATGTGAAAATACGACGTGAAATACCTTGCAGATAATCTTGTTTTGGTCTTTATTCTTTTTGTCTTAAGTGTATTAAGATTATTCTAACATGTAGACTTCCGTATTTGGTGCTTTATAGTGACATGAATTTTATGAAATAAGTGCAAATAAGAAAAATAGCTGAATTCAGAATTTATTATAGAATAGAATATTTTTAGTTTCGCAGATTTGGACCAACAATTTTACAGAAATTATTTGTCTTTTTGGAATTTGCTACCTTTTATATTTATCAAATAAATTAAACAAATAAATAAAAATATTATTTACAAAAATAAATAATGATAATTTATAATTTTAGTATATTTTTATCACTTTTAATTTATCAATAATTAAATTTTCAAATTTTAAGTTAACGCAGATTTTTATTAAGTCCACCCTAATGTATTTTTTTGGCGGGAGTCAGCTTGCCCATGACGCTTTTTTCCTATTTAATTGTATAGATATGTTCTAATTTTATTTCTTAAAAAATTCGTTTTACATCACTTTTTGTTAGAAATCCAATTTTTACATCGTTTTTCCTTTTAATAAAGTCTCAGATTTGAGACAAATATTTTTTTAGTCTGTTAAATAAAGAATTTATATCCTTTCACTTTTTATAAAACAACTAATATTTTCACATTTCTCATTAATGATTAAAGAAAACTTTTTTGAATATTTATGGTAAGAAGAATTTTTTGATTTTTGTTGTTTTGGTTTGTATTATTAATTTAAATTAAATATATGTTTTGAAAATATTTTTCAATTGATGCTTTAATTTCTTGTAGGGGAGCAGCGATCCAATGTGGTCAAGATATCAAGCATAATTATTATTCAAATTGCTTTTATTATATTTTATAAATCATTTAAAAACAATGATCAAAGCGTTAAAAAATTGAACATTATAATAATGTATTATTTATTTTATTTTTTGTTTCTTATTTTTATATTTCCTTTCATTCATTGATTTAAGCTCTGAAGTTATCATATTCTCAATGATTCAGAATTATTTAATATTTACTATATAACGCTTTATCTTTTTCCTCCTTGTTGTAAGAATGGGTGATGATCGTTAAGAAAGTATTGACAATTTGAATATAGGTTAAATCCTTTGTTTGTCAATTATACTAAGTCTTGTTTTATACTTGACAAATAATGATAATGACCTATCGCGGAACAAATATTCATTTTTTTGATTTAAAATTCTTTTCTTTTCGTAACTGTTGTGAAAGTTGACCTAGCAGTGAGAAAAAGTGAATTGATTATTATGATAACTATTATTGTTTATGCAGCTAGACGTTATGTTTGTATTTTTTTTTTAATATTTTTATATATCCCATGGACCTTTTTCCTTATTCGTAAGTTTTTTTTAGAAATCATTTCTCGCGATTATGGATTTAATGATTGTTATTATTTACACCATAAAATTTTGCAAGTTTAAGTTTATTTTACATTTACAGTTTTAAAAGTTCGATTTTAATTATGTTTCTTTAAAGATATTATAAAATTGAATTTATTTTATTAACATTGCAACATTTTTGACATTTTAACTCCAAATTTAGTTCTCTATCGTTTGGTTTTAATTTTGTCTCAATATCTTTGTCAATACGGGAATACCTTTTATTTTATTTATTTTAATTGACATGCATTGGAATTTGGGTAGAGTCAATGGCTTGAAGGCGGCGACTAGTAAATGTCGTCATAGCCTTAATGATGTTGAAGCTCACTTGTCTATAATAGGAGGGTTGGTCGGAACCGGAATTTTTGATCTATGTTATCTATTCACCTTGATGCATCTTCTATTGAGCAACATTGTAAATTTAATTTATCAATGATATATTTTTTTAAATAATTCATTATGCATTACTTAACAAATCTTTTTATTATTTTATTCCTTTAAATTATATATTTAGGAGTAATTTTGTTCACAAGTTTTTAATTTTTTTTTGTTAAGTAATTTTATTGTTTTAGTGTTTTGTAAATATTGTTTTCTATCTTCAAAATTTTTCATGTTTTAAAATTTTAATAAAAAAATAAATTTTCCCATGCACTGAAATTATGTCACTGAAAATGTGTATGCTGCGACTTTTGTTGCTTTAAATAATCTTTAAATTTATTTATTTTGCAATTAAACACAAATTTGAGCTCTAACCAAAATTTTTGTTTTTATTTTGGAAATTTTTCAATTGTTTATTATTTTATAATATTATTTTTTATTTTTATTCATTATACTTTAATTTTACCCTTTAAATTTATTTTTTTCGCTTTATCGTAAATTTTCGGGATCTTAATTTCGATTATCGTTTCATAAAAGTTTACAATATGAATTTGCTATTTATTTACGGACACACAAACACATAAATAGAACACACTACTTGTTTACATTAGATCGAACGACAGATACCATGAGGGGAGACATTATTGTAACTCTTCCTCGGTGAATGAGTGTGGTGATTGTGCTTCTTTGCTCTGTGGCAGTTTATCCCGTTCTGCGCTGATCTGTCACCTAGTTTGATTCTCCACTCTCATCTGAATCGGTTTCTGGTGCTTGTTTCGGTCTTATTTTTGTTACCTAATATAGTCAGAATTGAATTTTTGTTTATGTTATGTTTAAATTTAATCTTACCTTTTATTATTCGTCAATTAAATAATTCATATAATATTGTTATTAGTTAGTTTTATGTTAACTTGGTATGACATTTGAGCAATTTATTTATAGAAATTATTTTATTTTTGTTTTTTAAAATTTATTTATTTTTCTTCGTATCCGATTAAATTCTAATTGATATTTTTTTTAATCAATAACTGAATGTATTTACTGGACTCATTTTAACACATTATTGTTTTGATTGACCGAATTAATATCTGCGTTTATTAAATTACATTTTTTGTTGTTATTTCTTTTTTCAATATTAAACAATAACCTGTTCTGTTATTAAAACTTTTTTAAAGATTTAAATATTGCAGCGAATTTAGAATTATAAACCAATTGTAACTAAAAATAATAAAGCCATTTAATTATACCTATTTTTTTAATCGAGTTTCTTTAGTTTCGGCAGGTTGGTGAAATCATTTAATAATTTGCCTTTTAAGTCGAAAATTACGTTTATATATATATATATTGTATAAATGCAAGTTAACTTATATTAACAAAAGAATATTAAATTTATCAGATTTAAGAGGTTTTTTTGTTGGAAAACGTATGAAATACGGGCATATTCGAATGAACATTAGCATCACCAAAATTTGCTAAATAGAAATTTTATCGTTTAAAATCGTGATATATCTTAAGATAATTTTTCTAGTATTGAGCAAATTGAAAAAAAATAAAAATTAAATTCTAATAATTATTGGCTCAAGTAATTGTTCATTCATCTTTTACAGTAAATTCATATCGAATTGATTAATACAAATAGATTTTGATTTGTTCCTTTCATCGTAACTTAGTTACCTATTTGGTTGGGAGAATTTCATTTATTCTGTTTTTTCAATATTATATATTTAATGACTCGAATTATTTTCTATCTTTCTTCATTTGGTTATTTAACGTTTTAATAAATTATTTATTTAGAAGTCTTATTAATTATTATATTTTATTAAAAATTTACAAATCTCATTCACAGTGTGTTTTACTTGACTTTGTACTGTGGTATTTTCTTCCATGATTTGTTACTAATTAAACATTTGGTATAGTCCGAATTATCTCTAGCTTTTAATAATCTTAGAAAATATATATTTGCCATTAAAAATTGCAAAATTCAGTATGAGCATTTTGTTCTGTTCTTAATTTAATGTAATACAATGTTTTCAATGAGTAGTTGTTACCTACTTACTTTGTTGAAATGAAAGTTATTATAATTTTAATTGGCATAATTCATAATTTTATTAAGAGTTTATTCATGTCATTGTCTTCATCAATTTTTTATGACAATCATAATTGACATTTAGTTAAACTTTGGTTTTCTATTTTTTAGAAAGTAATTTCGAAATAAGCGCTAATTGTATGGATTATTCGGCGATTTACTTTTTTTTTATCAATTTGGATAAATATTGTATATTTAATTTTAATAAATCCAAATATACCAGTTAATTTTACACATCGACAAAAATTTTATTTTTAATATTTATTTTTAGGCATAGATAAGAAACTTCAACAATTTACTGTTGTAAAAGTTTTTTAGAAATTAATTCTAATTTTAAATGCTTATTTTCTTACTACAGCTGGTCCGCTCGATGATTTTGTGAGATATATAATAGAGCAAGATTATTTACATTTATTGTAAATGGAGATAAATAAATTTACAAATTCATTTTCTATTTTGAATGTGATTTTGATATATCTTAATAACAGTGCCTAAGCTTTAAATCTGCAAAAGTTGATTTCAACATTTTTAAAATTTCGACTTGATGTGATTTTATTAAATTGTATTATTTCATTTGCGTTTGTTTTTTCAATTTAATGAGATTTTTTATGTTTAGTTTATTATATTTGAATCTTTGGCCTATACCTTATCTTCTAAAATTTTTGACTAAAATGAAATTGTTTATTGCTTTTCTTTAATTTAATTAAATTTTTGTATCATATTAAAAGTCCAAGACAAAAAATTGTTTTTGGATATTTATTATCAGTAGAGCTAGGATTAATAGTTGCTAAAAACTCCAAAATAGTTACTAAAATAGTTGTCAAAAAAGTGCAAAATAGTTGCTAAAAACCCCGAAAAAGGCCAAAATA